>APFE030646171.1:0-18298 GCA_000404065.3 Pinus taeda
ATATAAGAGACAAGACTCAAACTTATGGAGATTTACCATCACTTTACTATAGAGACTCTTAACCTAGAAATAAGTTTAAGATAAACTAATATTGGGAACAGATGCTTTTTAGGAAATGGAACAGATAGTGTGGAAGATTAGATAGAGTATCAAAACAACACAAGATCAAAAAAAAATTATGCAGAGAAAAAGAGAGTTCATGAATAATTTAACATTTGGAGACCATGTGTATTTACGTTTAAAATAGAAAAAGTACTCTAATCATATGAACTTGTGCAAAGTTGGCACCAAGATTTTGTGGGCCTTTTGAAATCCTAGATAGAGTTGGCCCAATGGCATATCAGATGGCTCTAACCAACCATATCAGAGTTCATAATGTTTTTCATGTGCCTTTGTTAACAAATTATATCCATGACAAGTCTAATGTAATTGATTGGAATTTGATATTGATGGAACCCAAAAGATATTTCTTTCTAGAGGTACTTTGCATTGGATCAGAAAGAGACCGTGGTACGGAATCGAGTAGTTGGTTAGGTTAAATTGCAGTGGAAGCACGTTAAACCTCAAGAGGCTACTTAAGAGTAAAAATATATGATGAATGAAGTGTACCCAACATTGTTTCAATAGGAGGTGTTTGAATAATAAATATCAAGAGTTCATAATGTTTTTCATGTGTCCTTGTTAAAAAATTATATCCATGACACATCTCATGTAATTGATTCGAATCTGATATAGATAGAACCCAAAAGATATTTCTTTCCAGAGGTACTTCGCGTCTTGGATCAGAAAGAGACCATGCTATGGAATAGAAAGAGACCATGCTACAGAATCGAGTAGAGGTTAAATTGAACCCAACATTGTTTCAGTAAGAGGCAGTTGAATAATAAATATCACGGACATTGTTATTTTCGAGAGGGGTAAGATGTAATACACATTTGTTATTATGAAAACATATTTTGAATTGAATTTTACTATTTATGTTGGCTAGTAAACCATGATCAATTAGATTTGGAAAAAAAAATCGATGTAATTAAATAAATAAAGCTGGAATTTTTTGGGAAAATAAACACTTGAGTAAAAGATGATTGCTAAATCTGAAAACCGATGAGATGGATCAGATTTTGGTAAATTTCCTTAAAATACTCATTTGAATAAAAATACTGAGAAAAGAATTGCGAGAGATAAAAACAAGTTTTAAAGAAAAAATAAAAAGACAAAAACCTAGGTTGAAAAGGCTTAATACTCCCAAGGAAATGTCTACTAAAAATTAATGTTAAAATACATTATGTGGAATGAGAGGAGGTTTTTTATTCTAGGAAAGAACATATGGGCTCTAGGGGAACTAGTGTCTGGTTCAAGGTTGGGTGGATAAGTGTTTTCCCAAAGTAATTTAGAGATTGAATTGTTGGTTAGAGGTTTTGTTTACTACAATATCTTAATATTTTCTTAGTACATCTAAAAATTTCGAGATTGAATTGTTGGTTAGAGGTTTTGTTTACTACAATATCTTAATATTTTCTTAGTACATCTAAAAATTTCGAGATTGAATTGTTGGTTAGAGGTTTTGTTTACTACAATATCTTAATATTTTCTTAGTACATCTAAAAATTTGAATCAATGGAATAGATTTACTTTTTTTGATATGTGAATCCAAATTGTGATGCATGTACAACTACAATAATAATTTCTGAAAAGTAGATGAGTAGATGCATTGTTAATGAATTAATGAATTATTATTTTATATTAAGTGAATCTATATTGTGATGCATGTACAATTGCAACAATAATTTGTGAAAAGTAGATGACTAGGTGCACTCTTAATGTAGTATTAATATATGTTCCAGATAGCAGGAATTTGTTCCATAGAAATCATGTACAACTACAATAATAATTTTTGAAAAGTAGATGAGTAGATGTACTGTTAATGAATTATTATTTTATGTTAAATGAATTTATATTGTGATGCATGTACACAAATGTAGATGACTAGATGAACTCTTAATGTAGTATTAATATATGTTCAAGATAGCAGGAATCTGTTGCATAGAAATTAGGAACAAGAAGAATAACGTATTTTATGTAAGCTGGTGCATGTATTAATTTGATGAGCATATTTTTATACAAGTGGTTCTTATGACCTACTAGATGGGTAGATGATTTTCATTAGGTAATTTTTAATAAAATCATTAAATTGGATAATAGAATCAGAGGGAGTTTTTGGCTATTTTATTTTAGGTCATTAGTTTTTTAGATTTACACACAGATTCCGAGAATGTCTTATTCAATCGACAAGATTCGGTAACAAACTTGTGGGTGACTTAGTGAACAAGAGAATAAAACATATGAATAGGACTAGGAAATATAAATCACAACCACAATCACTGAGGTTATGGTAGATGACAAGTTAATTAAAATTACCGAGTCAATATTGAATAGACATATTGTATCCAAGTGAGGTCGATTTATCTGAGATTTTGGAAGATAGAGGAAGTACTTAAAGGAGACCAGAAAGAGGTTTCCGGTATGTTTCTATTCAATTTATGCTTTGATATTTTTAGTATTTATCATGATCAAGATGGATGCTGGAGGAAAATATCCAAATTTAGGATTAAGGCTGAAGTATGAGGCTATGGAGTGGCATGGACCTCGGGATACCTAGATGGAAACATGAGGTATCATCTCGAGGGTCAAAGTTAAACCCCTATGGATACAATAATGTACAATAGTGATTGTTCAAAACAAAAGTTATTCAGAAGCCTCATTACACTCGAAGCGTAACGAAAATTATATATAATATTGTCTATGTGGAATTAGTATTGACTGAAAGAGTAACCTGGTATTTTCATGCAACAAAGAAGGAGATTATAGGTAGGACGATATTCACTAGAAAACCATGAATTATACTCTGCATATAAACTATCAACCTATACTCTACATATAAAGATAAATTACTGTAACACTCATATGTAAAGAAGCCATAAAAGTAGAGAACAAAAACTTAGTACAAAATTTAGCAGTAAGGTCATCCTACCATTATATTATTCAGGGTTTAAGGTACCACAAATCAATTTATAGTGGTGGTAAGAACCTTGGAATGGAGCAATTAAGAACTGACACAACTGAGGCTAATATCACTTTAATTACCATATTACACACAATGAACAAGTTAATTGTTGAAAGAGTAAATATAATCATCAAATATGCATTGAAATGATATTAACAAGAGTGCTAGTTCACTGAAGACTCAGATATTATTGTAAATATAATTACCACATTACACACAATGAACAAGTTAATGGTCGAAAGAGTAAATATAATCATCAAATATACTTTGAAATGATATTAACGAGAGTGCTAGTTCACTGAAGACTTGGATATTATCGTAAATAAAGAAAAATGAGTTACTAGCCACAGAAAACGATTAAAATGAACCAGAATTAATGCATACAGCATGTATCAGAACTATGGCCATCATTTACCAAATAAAATACAATGAACCCAACAACTGGTCTCAAGCAATACGCATAGAGGAAACCGTAATACTCTGAGTAGATATAATTTAAACAAAATAAATTACTATATATCATGTTGCAAATCGATATACAATTGGAGGGTAAAACCAATGTTCCACTAAGACTCCGGGACCGGGAGACATGGGTGTCGGGAGATGCACAAGGGGACATTGTGGGAGTACCCTGAAATTTAGGGAAATTTAGCGGGGAAGGGGACTTCCCGGCTAATTTTTTTTCCTTTTTAATATATTATCAATATATATATATATATATATTATAATAATATATCAAATTTCCATATCTATAATGAAAGCATAATCAATAATACATACATATTTGAATTAAATAATGAAATATATTGATCTGTACTCATCATCCTTACTAATACATACATGATTCATCTATAGACTACGAAATTCAATAATGAAATACTCTGGTCCATATTCATTATTTATTATTCACCATTCTAGAATCTACATCAATTTAAAAATTAAATTCATCATTCTAGATTCTAAATTGATTTAAAGTTTAAATTCATCATTCATCATTCTAGAATCTAATTAGTATGAAGAAAAATAGACTGTAGATACTCAAATCTAGAGTCTGGAATAGTAAATTGATATAGCTAAAACTCAAAAACAGTGGAGTGATGAGTCTAAAAGTCACTCTAAAATACACAGAGTGCTTGGTACTCTTGATTAAATACTAATTCCATACCTTTGTACATGAAAAAAAGCAATAGAAACATTGCAATCCATCGAATCCTCAATTCCTGAAAAACTGTTAAGTCTTTTGGATTTTGAGTGTGATTTAAAATTTTACTTTCTCCATATGAAATCCAATGAGGCTGTAACCACTCTCAAACATCATGAGTCATTTCATGGTAATGTTAAAAATTTAAGTAAAAGGATGAAAATGAAAGATAAAGGAGAATATCACTTTTACTTTAAGAATTTAACATTACCATGATTTTCATAGCATTAGTAGGGAAATATGGTCAAATAATAGGTTTTCCTGGCCATAAATCATTGTTTACAAGCAAATTTAAGGTGGGGATGCATAGCCCATTTTGAGGGGGGATGCCCAGGCGTCACCCTTTTGGGGAGTTGCATCCCCAACACTGCGGAAACGTCCACCCTTGCGTCTCCCTGCCTCTCCCCAAAAGGGGGACATGGGGAAACATTTCCCCAGATGTCCCCCTGTCCCAGGTGCATGGGGTGCAAGGGGTGCACACACCCGACTCTCGGGGATGCATCCCCATGGAGCACTGGGTAAAACCCTCCTCTAATTACTACCAATGGTTTAATTGACAATGCACAATATTGCTTACAGAAGGCTATATAGAGTCTTAGAAAAACCACACAAATATGAGTACAACTCCTCTCAAATTTTATAGTCAAATACATTTAAGATTAAACCATAATGGAGTATGGCTCCTTTACCTCATTTCAATAAAATATAAGTAAAGGAATTTCCTGAAATTCTTAAAACTTGAAGTCGCAGACTCAAACCATCTCATTGCGAGTAATGAAACCACTAGTCTCACATCGTCAACCACACAAGTGTAGAATAACCCTCTTTGGAGGAAAGCGCAAAAAACCCACCTTGAAATATAAGATTCTTGTTAGGATACACCAAATGTAGTGAAATGGAAATTTGTATGAGCAACGAGAGTGCCATGATATTACCAGTGGTGAAATTAAGAGGCAATAGAAATAAAACAACCAATTAGGAGGGGATTCAAAGTTGAAATTCAAATCTAAGGGATAAAAATAATTATAACGTAAGCTGGAGCAGGGATGGGGTATTACCTATGGTTTTTCTTGTGATTTAGGGGTTCCATACTCTTGTAACAAGAATCCTATACTGAGAAAACAGTAAGAGAATCCTAAGAGATTCATTAGTTACCCACACAAATTAGAGAGTAATTCAAAACTTTCGAAGGGAACAATATTAAGAACATTTACCTTTATACGAAGTGTGCACCCACTGGAGAATTCACCCCATTCTGGGTTGCTATAGAATTCTAGAGCCTGGCCTTGCTGGCAACCACATTAACACCAACCCTTACCAAATGTACATCAAACTGAATTATATACATGGGTTTTCCAACAGATGACGGGATAGATTTTAGAAAAGAAAGCATGGGAATATCTTAAGTGATGCGAGTGCGAATTGTAGTACATCTGCTATTCTCCCCAGATTCTTCCTCCTTCTAGATACTAAAAGCAAATATGAAGGATGAACTAGTTTATAAATGTTTAGGATAATGCTTAAAATAAAGCTATGTAATTGTAGACAAATTAGCTAGTAAATTTTGTGTTCTGAGTTATCAGAATTAGTGCAGCAAATTTATAGATGTAGTGAGTGATCATTCAACAAATTATTAGGGATAGTAGATTAGTCTGGATAATGAAATTAGAAATATGTGGGCTATATAATAATGTATTCATTGCTCCCATGTAGATATGAGATTCCAATGAGAGTTCATCTCATGGATTGAGGATCAGACTTCTCTTATTTTTGTTAATTAGTTTTTTTTATGTTCTCATATGCATGCTCTTGCTAGATTTAACATGGTATCAGAGCTAGGTTAAGAGAGTTGATTTATATGTAAAGTGTGTGTTGTTGGTAGGAGGTTTCAAAAGTTTTTGAAAGCCATTTGCAAGAGTTTTCGTAATTTTGTGAAGCTA
Organism: Pinus taeda; assembly: GCA_000404065.3. Taxonomy (NCBI): domain Eukaryota; kingdom Viridiplantae; phylum Streptophyta; class Pinopsida; order Pinales; family Pinaceae; genus Pinus; species Pinus taeda. The sequence goes on from APFE030646171.1 coordinate 6,206, forward strand.
GATTCAAGTTATTGGTGGCAGTGCTTAGCAATTAGCAGCAATGGCCAACAATATGAATATTTCTCAGCCATAAATAGCAATGTTTAAAGGTGAGAACTTTGGTTTTTGGAGCATTAAGATGAAAACATTGTTTCTCTCACAAGATTTGTGGGATTTCGTAGAGAATGGATATACAGAACCAGATGCTCACACATTTTCCCACTGGACTCAAGACCAAAAAAACTAGCAAAAGGAAAATTGTAAGAAAGATCAAAGGCTCTCTTCCAAATCCAGCAAGCAGTGCATGATTCTATTTTTCCGAGACTAGTTGGAGTAACAAAATCAAAGGAGGCATGGGATGCTTTGCAAAAAGCATATCAAGGAAGTGATAAGGTAAAAATTGTTAAGTTGCAGTCATTAAGAAGAGAATTTGAAACCTTGTGCATGCAAAACTATGAATTTATTAAAGATTCTTTCATTAGAGTTATGGGTATAGTGAATGAAATTAGGTCTTATGGAGAAGATTTAAAAGATCAAAAAATTGTTCAGAAGATTTTAAGAAGTTTGCCTGCAAAATTTGATGGGCTTGTTGTTACTATTGAGGAGTCTAAGGATCTAACTCAGTTGTCCGTGAATAAGTTAATGGGGTCTCTTCAATCTCATGAGCAAAAAATAAATAGATCTTCTAAAAAATCTATTGAGCAAGCTTTTTTCAAGCAAGAGGAAATATTTTCAAAGACAAAGTGGTTTCCTCTCATGACGAAAGCATAGACACTTTTGGAAGAGGATGAGGAAGAGGAGATTGAAAAACAATAGAGGAGGCAGGGTCGAGAATATTTTCTTGTACACAAAGAGATTAATTGGTTTTTGGAGCCCCAATGATGAAGGTAAAGGATTTAATAAACCTAAGTTCAGTTTTTTTATTGTAAAAGATTTGGTCATTATGAAAGAAATTGTTGGAGAAAACAAACACAACATGTTAATTTTTTTGAAGAGAAAGAAGAGGTTGGAACATTATTCTCGGCTTCTAATTCATCTAATAATGTTTCCAAAGAGGTGTGGCTTATGGATAGTGGTTGCAGTAATCACATGGCAGGAAACAATGATGGCTTTGTAAAGATAGATGAATCTACAAAATCTGATGTACTATTGGGAGATGACAAGACAAGCCAGTTGAAGCTAGAGGTAAGGGACCAATTGATGTGAAGACAAAACAAGGAAAACTAAAGCACATTAATGATGTTTTATATGTTCCTGGTCTAGCACATAATTTTTTGAGTGTGGGGCGGCTCCTTGAAAAGGGATATTTTATTGTTTTCAAAGACAAGTAATGCATAATCTGATAAAAATGATCAAAGTAAAATTATTGCTAGACTAATATGCTGCAAAACATAATTTTTGCTTTCAATCTCCCTTGTGAAGCAAGTATGACATTAAATGTTTCCTATGATGGTAGTTCCTGGCTATGGCACATAAGGTATGGACATCTGAATATGAAAGGCTTGAAATTGTTATATAACAAGAAAATGGTCGAAGGGTTACCACTTATTGGTTCTACTGATAAAGTCAGTGAAGGGTGTATTCTTGGTAAGCAACATAGAGATTCGTTTCCAGTAGGAAAATCATGGAGAGCAAGTAAACCATTGGAAATAGTGCATGCAAATATATGTGGTCCTATGCAAACCTTGTCTCTCAACAAAAATAAGTATTTCATTATTTTTGTTGATGATTTTAGTAGAAGAACATAGGTATATTTCATTAAAGAAAATCTGATGCATTTGTCATATTTCAACAATTTAAAGCTCTTGTGGAAAAGAAAATTGGTTATTGTTTAAAAACATTACACACAGATAGAGGGGGAGAATTCACTTCTAATAAGTTTGATTCTTATTGTAAAATTAATGGAATTCAAAGGCAATTGACAACTAGTTATACTCCCCAATAGAATGGCATTGTTAAATATCAGAATAGAACAATTTTTGAGATGGCTAGGAGCATGATGAAAGGTAAAACCCTTCCAAACATTTTTTGGGCTGAAGCTGTAGCTACATCTATTTATCTCCTTAATAGATGCCCAATAAGAAGTGTGCAAAATATTACCTCTTATGAAGCATGGTGTGGAAGAAAAACCAATATTTCTCATTTAAGAGTCTTTGGTTGCATTGTCTATGCTCATGTTCCAAGCTTTGATGATAAAAGTGTGAAATACATTTTTATTGGATATTGTGAGGAAACCAAAGGTTATAGATTGTACAATCTAGAAACTGAAAAATTAATGATTAGTTGTGATGTGTTATTTGATGAGAAAGAAGAATGGTAGTGGAATCGTGATGTGCAACAACAAACTCCAAGTATTGTTGTACAAGAAGATGAATATTTTGTTTCTGCAAATTCATCCAGTAAGCAAAATACTTCAGAGGTCACATCCACTCCATCATCTTCTGCTACTTCAAGTCCTGTTTCAAGTCCAAGTCCTCCAAAAATGACAAAATATTTAAATGAAATTTACGGTTATACTAATTTTGCTTTGATGTCTCAGATTGAAGTAGAACCAAGATGTTTTGAAGATGCAGTAAAACAGTTATTTTGGTGCAAAGAAATGGATGAAGAGATGGCAACAATTAAAAATAATGCAACATGGGATCTTGTGGATCCTCCTACTAAAAAATAAGTCATTGGGGTGAAATGGTTGTATAAAACCAAGTGTGCAGTTGATGGATTGATACAAAGGAACAAACCAAGGTTAGTAGCAAAGGGGTATGCTCAACAACCAGGTATTGACTACAGTGAAACATATGCTTCTGTTACAAGATTTGATACAATCAGAACCATTTTGGCATTGGCAACATAATATAAGTGGTTAGTTTTATCAATTTGATGTTAAATCAGCCTTTCTAAATGGTGAGTTGAAAGAAGATGCATATGTTCACCAACCACAAGGATATGAAGAAGAAAAAAATGAACACAATGTCTACAAGATGAAAAAGGATTTTTATGGGCTTAAACAAGTTCCAAGATCATGGTACAACAAAATTGACACTTATTTTTTGGAAAAGGGGTTTAATAGAAGTGAAAATGAACACACATTATATATCAATTCAAATGGTAATGATATAATAACTGTGTGCTTATATGTAGATGACTTGATATACACATCTTCAAGTGATTTGTTAGTGGAAGAGTTCAGGGAGGCTATGGTGACTTAATTTGAAATGACTTATTTGGGTTTGCTCATTATTTTCTTGGCATAGAAGTGACATAGATAAATTATGGATTTTTTATTTCATAATAAAAATATGTTTCAAATCTTCTTAAAAAAATGGAAAATGGGAAATGGTAAACCCATGAGCACACCCATGAATACAAATGAAAATTTTTATGTAGAAGATGGAGCTAAAAAGGTAGATGCTCAATCCTATAAGAGTCTCATAGGAAGTCTTTTGTATCTTACTACCACTAGGCTTGATATTATTCATGTAGTAGGCTTGATTTCCAGATACATGCAAAGTTCAAGTAAGATTCATTTTGGTGCAACAAAAAGAATTTTGAAGTATGTTTGTGGAACAAGAAATTATGGAATTTGGTATACTTCATCAAATAATTTTGGGTTGGTTGGTTATACAGATAGTGAGTGGGCTGCATCTTTTGATGATAGAAAAAACACTTGAGGTTATGTATTCAGCCTTGGATCAGGTGCAATATTATGATGTTCAAAGAAGAAAACAACTATTTCATTGTCTTCTACAGAGGTAGAGTATATTGAGCAACAAAGGCAACATGTAAAGTAATTTGGTTGAAGAAAGTATTGTTAGATGTAAAATAAGAACCAAAATATGACACAACTATTTACTGTGATAACTTGTCTACCATTTCCATAACTAAAAATCCAGTGTTTCATAATTGCACGAAACACATTGATATCAAATATCATTTCATAAGAGACTATGTGGAAAAAGGAGAAATTCAAATAAAGTTTTGTACAAAAAATGAACAACTTGCAGATATATTTACCAAAGCACTACTAAAGGGAAGTTCGAATACTTAAGGGATATGCTTGGAATCACCTCACTAAGCATTAAGGGGGAGTGTTGAGGAATTTTCTTAAAATAAAGCTATGTAATTGCTGAAAAATTAGCTAGAAAATTTTGTGTTCTAAGTTATCAGAATGACGGCAACAAATTTATAGATGTAGTCAGTGATCATTCAACAAATTATTAGGGACAATAGATTAGTCAGATAATGGATAATGAAATTAGAAATATGTGGGCTATATAATAATGCATTCATTGCTCCTATGTAGATATGAGATTCCAATGAGAGTTCAGCTCATGGATTGAGAATCAGACTTCTCTTATTTTTGTTCATTAGTTTTGTTTATGTTTTTATATGCATGGTCTTGTTAGATTTAACAATAAAGCCACCATGGAAAAAAAACTAAACCAATTGACAATGTTGCTATGATGGAACCTACATTGTCATGCAGAGCTAAGTGCCGACAACAAGAGGTGCATGGTGGTGACAGTGCTAGAAGCCACTCCCACCATTGCAGAGCTATTAGATGTTGGTGGCAGAGCAACCGACCCCAAATGAGGCAAAGACGGGTATGTTGATGTGTTAGGATTTTCTACCGATGATTTTATTGCCTTGATGAGATTGGGAAGCATCTGAATCATTGAAACATTGGTTATTTGATCTAAATGAAGGCCACATGACAAGGTACAAGAATTCACATGGGCGAGGGTACGTGATCAAAAGTAACTGGGCGTGACAACCCATAACATTAATACTCGGAGCACATTTAACATGCCTTGGTCATTACAAAGGTTAAGACATAGTATAATCCTAAAAAACCATGTGCCAGATTTGCAACCCACCTTGCATAATGAACCATAGAATGATTTAACTAGGGAGATAATCAAATCTAAATAAGTTTACCATGAAGGGCACACATATATCACATAAAGATTAACTTACATTGAAATAGCAGTAATGTTAAATCACCAAAAATTATAACGTGGTGCTTGGTAAGAGAGATGTCATTAACATACAATGGAACCTCATATTACATAATATTGGTCACATAAAAAAAAGGATAATATAAGTATAGGTTTAATGTTGAGTTCCTAGCCCTAATTACAGTCTATCCCATGGTTGTATGTATATTTATACATGAATATAAGGAAAAAAACACATGTGCTTTAGCATTCCATCTTGAGCATTAAAGATATGTGAGTTTTTCACCAAAAAGTATAACTTGGTGCTTGGCACGAGAGATATCATTAATATACAATGCAACCTCATATTACATAATATTGGTCACAAAAAAATAATAATAATATAGGTATAGGTTTAATGTTCGGTTCCTAGCCCTAATTATAGTTAAGCCTGCGGTGTATGTATATTTATACATGAATATAAGAAAAAAAAGACCTCGTGTTCTTTAGCATTTCATATGTGACATTAAGGATATGGAACTTTTTGAGCACATCATGCCCTGACAGTGATCTTTCAACTGCACATAGGCAGGTGCGGCACCACTACTAAATTTCTTTTCACCAATACTCATGAGTACGAGCTACTCCTAACATTCAACATTAATTTATTTTTCTTCAATTACACTAAGAATTCATCATTTTACATAGTGGAAGTAACATTCATCATCATCATTTATAAATTTGCACAACAGATAAATTCTTTTAATGGGAGGGGAAACTCCCTCATTAGAGTCTGCCCAATAATCATAATAAAATCTTTTATAAGGTTTTTTACATATACAACCTTTGCCAAGAAACCCTAAGATTCACCTTAGCAATTTTGCCAAAATACAAAAATTCGGCTTGATTGTTCAAGGCCACCCACCCCGAGTTGCCCTTCCGTTTAGTAGTGGCCTCGCTCATTCATTGTCAACATTTTATTCAACAACACCCTCTCTTGTTCAGGGTCTCCCTTTGTTCAATAACACCCTCACATTTGTTCAGGGTCACCCTTCATTCAGCAGCACCCTCGAGTTCGTTCAAGGTCACCCTTCATTCAATAGCACCCTTCCATTCATTCAGGGTCACCCTTCATTCAACAATGCCTTCACATTTGTTCATGATTTCCCTTCATTCAGAAATGCCCTCACATTCATTTGGGGTCACCCTTCGTTTAGCAGCTCCCTTCTGTTCAGCTCACCCGATAGATGCACTCCACTGTAGCACGTTGGGAAAGTGCGCCCCACTGCAGCTCTCCTGGCATAGGCACCCCACTATAGCTTGTTGGGAAAACACGCCGCACTGCAGCTCTCCAAGCATAGTCACTCCACTGATGCTCATCCGCGGGTAGATGTGCCCCACTGCAGCTCACTCATTCAGACATGCCCCACTACAACTTACTTGGTAGGGTCCCCCCACCTGTGGTTTGTCTACCCAAAAGATGCCCAATGTCTATGTTTTTTGTTTCCTCAGCTCAGTACAACGGCCCTCGGTCCACCTACACCTCACCCTCTTCATTTTCATTTCTCCTTAGCTCATCCAGCTTATGTTTGAACTTTCTTTTAGATCAAATGATTGATGCCTTTCTTCCATCAAGTCGCCCTTTATATATATTTGACCTCCAAGAGTAAAGGTGGGTCAACCTACCGAGGAAAACCATACAAGCCGCCTCATAAAATATCAAAAGATGTGTCGATCCACCTAACTCGTCACTTCGCATGTCAGTGCATCGAATCATAGGTTTTTCGACACCTTTATAAACTCATCACACACAATCCCCATACTTAGTCAATTTTTTGAATCTTAGCTTTTCAACCGTCCTTGTAGCTCATTGCAATTCATCATCGAAACTCATCGGTGCATGCCTACAGGGGCACGTTTAACTGAACTCACGTGCTCATTGTTGCAACTCGACTCGCCACCTTTAACCAAAGTTATGTCTCCCCCGCTGCTTATTGCACATGTGCCAAACTCGTGGTCGTGACATACTCCCCCACATTAAATGATTTTTGTCCTCAACAACACCATCATACGACATCACAACGTATCGCTAGCTCCAAAATCTACAAAAATGTCCATGCTTCCCACCTTTTCTTTGCTATCACATAAACCATCAATGGTCATGCCTCCACGAATAGGAAAGTCTCCTCAATCCATGATCATCAACCACATCTATTGCAATCTCCACATGCTACCCCATTGTTGAAGGCTGGTCCCTCCAACTCAAGCTACATGCTATTACTACAACATATATTGTGTCGACCTCATCATGTCTCACCATCATGTGAACTACTTCTGTGATACTCCAACCCAACTTAAACATATCTCAATACACTTCTAGACCCCATGATTCGAACTAGTCGAGTGATCAGTCCAACTATCATGCTCAAACCATGAGAATGCACCTCCTCATGCCATCGTCAGTCGTTTCTCTCAACATCCTCCCACAACATCAACACGATCAATAATCCATCCCATCTCCATCAAAATGTAAGTAATCCATGGCCATTTTCATGAAGTATTCTCCATATCATCCATAACATGTTTTCAATGAGGTTGGTGTCAATGTGTTGCATGTCAATTAGTCGCATCTATCCAAACATCATCATCCATATATGTGAGTAAGGTCCATCTCCTCAAAATGAAGAGATCCTCTCATCAAACGAACTCTCAAAGTTCCACATCCAGGTCCATGAAGTAACCTCTATCACATCTATAATATGCCATACCTCAGGTCTGTCAAAGAAGAAAGTATACACTTGTCTCATCATTCATGTACTTCCCATGGTCATAAACCAATAAGTCTCCATGTCTCAAAGAGGTTAAGTCTTGGTTTAACCCATGGCCAAGTGTTGCCATCAAGGAATCATCATCGCTGCAACTCCATCAACTCCAAAGTGTCTCATCCCAATTATCCTCATCGTCTCACTCTCTTGAACACGCCTCATAAATGTGCTCAAAATTATGCATCCCATAATGCATAAAAATCATGTACACCACTAACCTCAACTCCTCAATGCATCAGATCTCCAAGACCACTATAATATAAAGTCTCCAAACGCTGCAACTATCTCAAGTCATCATGAAATCCCATGAATCATCTCCATCCAACATCTCAGCAAGCATGCCTGTCTCGGCCTCAAATGCCACTGTAAGGTGCCTCTGCCCTCCATGTACTATGGATACTCCATAGTCTGCCCACAAATCCAACCATGCCATTGCCTTGTTATACAAATGTGGACAACATCTCCATTAGCTCATAACTAAAATGTCTCCATGTCGCATCAGTAAATCCATCTCCGCAACATTCCTACCTTGGCACTCCTCATTGGATGCCCATAAGTGACATCTCTATATAAGTGCACCTGCATAATGTCCCTCCATAGTGTCTTCCATGCTCCATCTATCCAACTCGATGTCCATGACTCAAGTTGCCCATGTTGTCTAACTGAGCAAACCCATCACAACATCGTACATCTCATCTTAGTCCTCAATTAGTTTTAGTGCACTCGGTCACTCAAACCATATATATCATCAAGTCATATCATATCACATTGGTTGCTTCCTTCATCCCTCCCCCACTAAAGGCCCACCAAGACTTCCTCTTCATTTCATCCATGAAGAATTCCACCCAAGTATTATGTCATTAAAACTCAAGTGTGTGTGCTTTTCCCAATCTGTCCATGAGCCATGCTGGGAACTTAGCCAATTCTCCATATGGAGAAGTCATGACCCATCCTCCGTAATGATCATCACATTCCTCCCTTATCAAAGGCATTTGCACCTTCTAGCATAAGGTCAGAAACAACCCTAAAAATCTCTACAACAATCAATGTTCATTGCTTCTCCACAGAAGGTCTCATCATAGAAATCCATGGTAAGGTTGTCCATTACATCAGCAAACTGTATTTACCCTTCACTACATATTTCCCATCCTCTAAAAGCTCCAATGAAACATAAGTAAAAGTAGTACTTACTTCATCATGAGGTTCTTCCATGTGAGTGCCTTCATCTCTCAATATTTGCAACATGTACGATCCTAGTTCAACTTGAGCAATTGGAACTGCCTCAAGTTGTTCCTCCATCATTGTCACATCTACAACATCTTCATACACCACAACTTCCTCTTCTTCATCATCGCAATCTGTAGCTACATCCTGCTCCATTGCCTAACCAAGACGAAGAAGTTCGTCTTTAGCGTTCCTTTCCAAGACCTCATGTTCATCTTGAATCCTTGGTTTCTCTTGTTTCATCAGCTTCAACCTGCCTAAGGTAATCAAGAGCCTCCCTTAGCATTCTTCCCAGCTTTCCATGTCTCATCATTCAACTTGGCCTAAGCACAATATCACACCTCTATTAAACCTGTCACGAAGTGTAGTAGTAAAAATTCAATCTACAAAACTCGATTCTTTGAATCAAGCCTCTCATACCATCTGTCACGAAGTGTAGTGGGATGAAATTCAACTCGTTTTCCAAATTCACCTCTGATACCATCTATCACGCCCCTATCTTGGCAGTGATCTCTCAACCGCACATAGGTAGGTGGGTCACCGCTACCCAATTCATTTTCACCAATACTAATGAGTACGGGTTGCACCTAACATTCAACACTTAGTTATTTTTCTTCAATTACACTAAATATTCATCATTTTACACCGCGTAAATAACATTTATCATCATCATTTATAAATATGCTCAACGGATAAATTCTCTTAATGGGAGGGGAAACTCCCTGGTTAGAGTCTTCCCAATAATAATAATACAATATTTTACAAGCATTTTTACATATACATCATTTTCCAGAAAACCCCAAGATTCAACTTAGCAATTCCGCCAAAATAGAGCAATTCAGCTTGATCATTCAGGGTTTCCCACCTCCAGTCACCCTTCTTTTTAGTAGCTCTCTGACTCGTTTAGGCTTTCCCTTCGTTTAACAGCACCCTCGGTTTTGCTCAGGGAATCCATTCATTCAGCAGTGCCCTCACGTTCGTTTAGGGTCACCCTTCATTCAACAACACCCTTCCATTTTTTTAGGTTCACCCTTCATTTAGCAATTCCCTCACATTCATTCAGGGTCGCCCTTTGTTTGGAAACACCCTCGCATTCATTTAGGTTCACCCTTGGTTCAACCTTGCCCTTCCATTTAGCTCATCCAATAAACGCGCCCCACTGTAGCTCGTCATCCAAAGGTGCCCCATTGCAGCTCGTCTTGGGGAAGACGTGCCCCATTACAGCTTGCTCTTTTGGATGCACCCCACTATAGCTCGTTAGGTAGGGTCACCCAACCTGCGGTTCATTCACCTAGAACCTGCCCAAAATCTGTGTTCTCTATTTCCTCGACTTGGTACTATGGCCCTCGATCCACCTAGACCTCGCCATCCTTGATTTCCTTTCTCCTTAGCTTGACCACCTTATTTTTGAACTTGATTTTGGATTGAATGCTTGATGCCTTTCCTCCATCAAGTCCCCCTCTATATATATGCAACCTCTCAAAGTCAAGGTGCGTAGGCCTACCCAGGTCAACCAAAAAGTCGCTTCATAAAATATCAAAAGATGCGTCGATCCACCCAACTCGTCACTCCACATCTTGACCCACTGACTGGTTGGTTTTTCGACACCTCTATAAACTTGTCGCATGTGGTCCCCATACTTATTCAGTTTTCTGAATCTCAGTTTTTCAACCCTCCAAGTAGCTCATCGCAACTCATCATCACTCGCCCATCGAGGCGCATTTAACTGAACACGCCCACTCTTTTTTGCAACTCGACTCATTGCCTTTAACCAAAGTTATGTCTCCCCCACCACTCGTTGCACATGTGCCGAGTTCGTGGTTGTGACACTCTGGCTCTTACTATGCCAATAAATCTATGCTATGTTAATTGTTTATAAATAGATAAATATTGGTAACCAAGAATGGAACATCTAATGATACCTTTGAAACATCTTTCATTTGATCCACTACTCCTTTCATGGTAACCAATGTCACCTTGCTCTTGTTTTCTCATGCTTGTCATTGGTGTCCTAGCCTCAAAGCTTTTGGAATAGATGTTTGAATTTTTTCCTTTCTACTTCAATAAAAATAGGTAGGTGAAAGTAAATAATCACCTGCTCTCACCAAACATTATTGATCGGTGCCATTGAAAGATGCTTCTTAATTTTCTGCAATTTTGTGTTGATCCTGAGCTTGTTTCCAGCCATAAGTGTAACTTGAACCCTTTCACTAAAATAACGCTTTATGTTCATTTATGGGCATTTATTCATTCGATCACACTTCTTGTTAATGCGCCTATGGGTGCATATGCCCTAAAAAAGATAATTACAAATTTGTGCTAGCGCAAGATTTATTATAAAATTTAAATTTGTTGAATTTGTTATGAACGCTAATCCATTATGTCTGTTATGGTCAAATTTTTGGAGTAGCCCATCTCCATGTTTTTATATAACGTATAGTACAATAGTATCTTGATAAGTTAGCATGTTGTTAATATTAATTTGCGTGTAGATTGTTTGAGATTTGTTTCTCCACCAAGAATTTAATTTTATTATTACTCTCTTTTACGAATCTCTCCAATACCAAGGGTCAATACTATGGCTTTATCAATACTACAAGTCCAAAAACCATAACTTATTTCACATCTAAAATATTTTACAACAATATCACAAGATGATTAACCATAGATATTCACCCCCACATTACTTTAGATATTATTAACTTGAAACAAATAGCCTTTGTTGCAATACCATGGGTCAATACCATGGATTATTAATACCACATGCCCAGAAAACATAAATTATTTGATGATCAAAATGTTTTATAACAATACCACATGCCCAAAAACATAAATTATTTCACAATCAAATATTTTATAACAATATGACAAGATTTTTAACCATGGATATTCACCCTCATTTTACCATAGATATTAACTTGTAAATACCATGGTCCAATACCATGGCTACCACATGCCAAAACAAATAACTTATTTCATAGTAAAAATATTTTATTTTAATTTAATTTTATAGCATTTTCTCAGTTGAATCTAAAAGGGAAAATGTTACAATTTAAGAAGATATATTTAATCCCTCTATCCTACGACTACTAAGAATATTCCCATAGAAATTAAAATAAGTTTTTAATAAA
>APFE030646172.1:0-12845 GCA_000404065.3 Pinus taeda
ATGGTTGAGGAACCTATACTGGAAACAATAGTTGAAGAGCCTACAGTGGCTGAGCCTAAGCAGCAGGCTAAAGACCGAAAGAAACAAAAGCATAAATCAAAACAATCAGAGAAACCCGTAGTTATCAAAGAGACACCAAAACCATCCAAGGAAAAGATAAAATACCAGAAAGTTGCAGCCAAGCCAAGTGAAGTTACACAGGAAACTAGGATCAGAACAAGGAGCCAATTGAGCAAAGAAAAGGGAAAGTCAATTGCAGTAGAAGACAGCCCCATATCAAAGGGTAGTCTTAAAGATTTACTAGAAGCAATTGATTTTGAACAAGCCACATCTGTACAGGTGGAGCCCGTGCCAATAGACCTAACACAGTCATCTCCTGACAGCTCTAAGAAATCCAAAGCCTAAAAAAGGCTAAGATTCGAAGAGGCTGGGAAGGAATTCATGGTCAAGCCTCGAAGGCCAATCACTAGAGGTCAAGCACAAGCAGCAGAACAAATCCCAAAGGGTGAGGAGACTGCCAAGGTAATAACAAAGCAAACTAAACCATTGCCTAAGATAGAGAAACCAGAAAGAGTAGAAAAAATAGAGAAGGCAAAGAAGGCAGAAAAGGCAGTGAAGGCAGAGAAGGTACAGGAGATCAAAAGAATAATCTATACCAGAGAGCAGACCAAACAAAAAGAAAAGCAGGTAGCTCAGGCCAAAGAAACAAAGGAGAGCAGAAAGAAAGAGGTAAAGGAAAAGACTCCTTTGGTTAAGAAAGAGAAAACCTCATCCACTAAGGAAAAATGGGAAGCAGCTGACCAGGAGATGGCCAATATAGAAAAGACAGTCTCTGAGATTGCAGCTATGGAAAGTGAACTTGCAAAGCTGAAGGCTCAGCTAGGCAAGTTAGCTGCTAAATGAATTTATTTTCAATATCGCACCAAGTTTTTTGTTTCATGTTTATTAAGTTAATTAATATTTTTGAGGCATGTATTAAAGAAAGGATAGTAAGAAATTTTGGGACCAAAGATGAAGCTGTAACAGTCTGAAATGATTGAAGACTGTGATTTTGCAAAAAACAGCAGTTTCGTAGCGCGCTACGAAACTGCTGTAGGTGACTATTTTTAAGGAAAAATTCGAAAACAATGCTAAGGTCACCAAATTTTGTGGAGAAAGGCTTCGAGGATGGAAAGGAAATCACCATGGTTGCTTAAGCCTTCAAAGGTTGACAAATGTAAACCCTATTGCATAAAGGTAAAATCTTTTGTCTTTACCAAGTTTCATAAAGTACCTTTATGACCGCAGAATTAGGGTTTCTGGTAGGATTACCAGGGTTTTGAGTTCAACACCTGGCAGTATTCGCAAAGCATCTAGATTATTCAGGCAGATGGTGTTATGGTATGGTCATTAAAGGTCATTATACAACTTCAAGCATTTTTGTTGGAAAATGAACATGGACCAAAACAGAGACCGGGAAAACAGAGGATATTTCTGCATCAAATGGTTGAGTCAGCAACACACCCAGAATCCAAGGCAGCTAGTACAACGAATGCTCCTCAAGATACATTTCAGCTCCTACAGGAAGAACACAGCTGTCATAGATCAAGAGGGAATCAAGCAAACGAGGAGATGGTAGCAGAATTTGATTAGAACTAGGACTCTTTGTATTAAAAGCAATACCTCTGTATTTAGTAAATTAGTTTCAATATGGATAAGGTAGTTAATTAGAGGTTTTTGAGCTCCCCTCATGCTGGAGGAGGAGACTCAAGATAGCTTAGTTTTATTTTTCTATAAATAGGAGAAACTCTGATGTATGAAGGGTTGGAGATTTTTATGAAAAGGACAGAGTTCTCATATTGGTGTATGTAAGGTTTCCTTTGACAGTAATAGAAAGCATATTGTTGTTTCTTCCCAAGATTCATCGTGTGTCCCAAATGTTCAAAATGTGTGTGGTTTTAGTTCTATGTATCTTATTTTACAATTTACAAGTCATGCAATCACTCTGAATTCATCATTGATGCTCAGACTTCCTGTGTATGTCTTGTTGAGTTGCAGTCCTTCTTAGTTGATGTTTTGAACAGTGAGACATTATATGCCTTGGTTTCTATGATGCAATAGTTGCTTGTTTACTGTAGAAATGTTTAACTCCATGAGCCCAATGGAAGAGGCCTTGATTTTATTGTTCCAACCAGTTTAAAATTCATTCACTGTTTTAATAGAGTCAGCCATCTTTTTCCCCCCAAAAGCATATCAAAACCTGTGAGAGAGCCCTCTCTAACTAGGGAGGCTGATCCTTAGTCTAAAGTCTGGTTTGAAACAGTTGCATGAGATCTCACTAAGTAGCAGCCCTTAGTACATGATTTTGTGACAACAAGTATAATCACCTCTCCATGTAACTTCTATTAGAGTTGTTTCCATATTTCAATAGCATGGGAGTCGTATCAAGGCTTTTGTTGATGAGTTTTTAGGGTTAAATATTTTTCCTCTTCAAGGATGCACAAGGATTCAACATACACTCTATTCATGTTGTGTACACGATTCCACCAAATGTATCTACGCCTCACATTGTAGAAAAATGGAATAATGATAGACTCAGATTGGACCATGAATACAAGTTCATCCATATAGCATTATGATTCTGCCCTGTAGATAAAATGGAAATATGGATCAAGTTGACCTTAATGCAATTTTCTATCTTTAACTTTATTCTATTTCGTTTCTGCGACTCCTCCTTGCCGAAAAGACTTATAACTCATGATCACGAAGATGATACTACCACTAACTCGACAGAGTGTTCTATAGACTTTAAAGACTTGGTTAGGTGTTAGGTTTTACATCAGTAATAACTTATTTTGGTCTCTAAATAAAAAATAACAAAATCATATAAATAACGTCAACAGTTTTACACCAACGATAGTTATGTTAATGAAAAGTGGAAATGCTTTACTTGTCAAAGTGGAGTTGATTGTCTAATTGAAATATGATTTTTTTCAAAGGCATTCCTTTTTGTCATGCCTTACCTTATTTATGATTTTGATTGATGAAGCGTTGATATATTAATCTCATTCTCTGCTAGGTGTCATCACATTTATTTCCATAATCTAGTAGGTGTCATAGTGAATTCATATTTACTTTAGTTTAGTTGAGTTTCACTCCAATCATTTATTGTTGATGCTGTCGATGTAATCTATTTAACTTATTTTGAATTTTGAGAAGAAAAATCTCTACTCTACGATTTCTCGTCATTCTTGTTCATGATATCAGAGCACCAGGGCACATAAAACTTGAGAGAAAGAAGTATTTCAAAAAAGAAATTGAGTTTACAAATAAAAATTGATAGACCAAAAACAAAACAAAAAAATGTGAAAGCAGCTTGAATTTCACACCCTGAAGAAAAAAAAGTGCCCCCACTTTAGCCTAGTGCGTCACTTTCACACCTATAAAAAGAGACTAGTGCATCAATTAAAAAAAATGTTTTCCAAGGGCGTCGTAAGTCGTTTTTTTATCTCGCTTCACTAAGAGACAAACAAAGACCTTTCATATAAGAATTCAAACGAATTAAAAAAGGCCTCATCGAATTTTTTAAAGGTGCATCGTATATTTCTTTAAAAAGGTTCATGACTAGGGAATCCTCTTTTCTATAAGGACTTTTTTATTTTTTTTAAAAAGGGATTTTTCCTTAGATGTAAGGGAGCTTATTGGATTGGTTTTTGTTTTTTAAGAGATTTAAAAAGGGATTCTTTGGTTTAAAAAAAAAAAATTCTTGGATTGGTTTTTGTTTTTTAAGAGATTTAAAAAAGGGAGTTTTTGGTTTAAAAAAAATAAATAAATAAATAAATCTTTTAAAAGGAGAGGGAGAGTCTATTGTATTTAAAAAGGGAAGTTTTTTAGAAAGGAAGTGGTATTTGATTTAAAAAATTATATATAATTAAAAAGCGTGTATATTTACATTAAAAAAAATGGTTTCTTTTACTTCTTTGCCATAAACATCAATTTGTTTTGGAAAAAATTATGAATTTTTCTTGTTACGAATAAAGACATTTTTTCAAGTCCAAGAATGTTGGGATACCTTGTCGAAGGGTGTGTAGAGTTGACCCAACGACAATTGGAAACCATGGACAATAGTCAGAGGAATGTCGTTGCTGAACTAAGAAATAAAGGGCACAGAGCCAAATGTTGGATACAAAACTCAGTCGATGACTCTATCTTCGACAAGATAACTAGTGCATCAATAGCAAAAGAAGATTGGGTTATTTTGAAAGTTCTATATCAAGGCAACGATACAGTGAAGACTATTAAATTGTAGACATTGAGAGCATAGTTCAAAACCCTAAAAATGACGAACACAGTGAATGTGGACTAGTTCATGACTAGAGTCATGGGAATAGTCAATTAGATCAAACTCATTGGTGAAACCATTACAAATCAGAAGATTGTTGAAAAAGTCCTTTGAATCCTACCAAAGAAATATGACATGATTGTAATAGCCATTATGGAATCCAAATATTTTACATCTTTCTAAGTAGAATAGTTGACTAGATCACTTATGGCACACGAAATAAGACTCAACTTGGCAGAAGATTCCATGTAACAAGCCTTCAAAGTAAATCTATCTCTTGGAAGAGGAAGAGGTAGAGGATATAGAGGTGGAAGCAAGCAAGGCTATGGTAGACGTTGATCGAAACATCATCATGCAACAGAGAAATGGAGACCTCCACAAAACCAAACATAGAGAAGTAGAACATGGAGCAAACCTAATGTCCAATGCTATTACTACAAGAGATTTGGGCATTATGAACATGAATGTAGAAAGAAACGGTCAGAGCAACAAATTGGCAGTGTCTATCTCTCCAACAATGAAGGAGAATCATCCGAGGCAGTGTTTCTTTATTTCTGTATTTCTTATGATACTCATAGCGAGGACCTTTGGTTGTTGGACAGTGGTTGCAGAAATCATATGACAAATAACAAAAATCTTCTTTCTAATCTTAATGCTTCCATAACGTCAAAAATTTATCTTGGAGATCATTCTTGCATTAAAGCTAAAGGGAAATGTAATGTCCTTGTTCTTACCAAACAGAGTCAACAAAAATACATACCTCATCTTTATTATGTTCCACATTTGAAGCATAACCTCATAAGTGTAGGTCAATTAATGGAAAATAGTTATGATGTAATATTCCAAGGGAACACATGTTATATCTATGAAAAACCTCCAAATAGAAGACGAATAGCAAAGGTTGAAAAAGCCAAGAATAGGATGTTTCCTTTGACTCTTACAAGTCGAAATCTTTCTTAGTCTTTTGCCCACAATGTGTCAAAAATATATGAGTTTCAATTATGGCATTCTAGGTATGGCCATGTCCCATTCTTCAAAAACCTTCAATGGTCATTGTTCCCTGTTATAAATGAAAAATATTGTAATCGTGAAATTTGTGTTCTAGCCAAGCACAAAAGAGATAGTTTTCCCACATCTTCCTTTAGAGCAAAGCCTTTAGAGCTAGTCCATACATATATATGTCGCTCAATGCAACCACAATCCATTGGTGGTAGTATTTATTTTCTAACCTTCATTGATAATTATAATAGGAAGATATCGGGTGTATTTTCTCATAAATAAATCAAATACATTCTCAAGATTCAAAGAATTCAAAGAAGAAGCAGAAAGGCAGAGAGGAAAGCCTTTAAAATTCCTTAGGTTAGATAGAGGAGGAGAGTACAACTCCGTTGACTTAATAGCTTTTTGTCAACAATAAGCAATCATAATGCAAAACACATCAACATATACTCCACAATAAAATGGAGAAGCAGAAAGTAAAAATAAGTGAATCGTGAAGATGGCTAGATGTATGCTCTGTGAGAAGAAGTTTTCAAATGACTATTGGGCAAAAGCAGTTTCGACAACAGTATATGTTGTCAACAGATCTCCCACAACCAATGTCCAAGGTGCAATACCTCAAGTAGCATGGCATGGTAAGAAAGTAAATGCATCTCATTTTAGAAATTGGATCAGTAACTTATGCATGTGTTCTTAAGTAGCTAAGAAATAAGTTTGATAATAGAAGTGGAAAATGTATTTTCATAGGCTATAGTGAGCAGTCAAAGACTTGTAGAATTTACAATCTAGTTATGAAGAATTTTGTTTTAAGCAAAGATGTTAAATTTTTAAAAATAAATCTTGGTTTGATCATGTTGATTAAGGTTCAAATAAACCTTTTTATCTACCACAGATACCAAGATCGCAAGTTCAGGAAGAGTCATACCATTCTAAAAATGGTACATCTTCAAGCACTGAATCCATCGATGATTCAACATATTCAAAACACAATCAGAAAATAAGAAGCATCAGAGAAATATATGAGTAATAGCATGAGTTTGATCAATGTAATATGTTTTCCTTTCCTTCATCCCAACCAACCCATTTTTAACAAGCATTTAAAGAAAAAAATTGGGTTGATGCAATGAATTGAGAAAATGTTGCCATAGAGAAGAACCAGACTTGGGAATTAGCCAATCTCCCAAGAGACAAAACCAAGATTGGTGTAAAATGGGTATGTAAGACCAAACTTAATGAAAAAAGGAGAAATCGAGAAACATAAGGCAAGGCTGGTTGCCAAAGGATTCTCACAATAGTTTGGCGTCGATTATGGTGAAACCTTTGCTCCAGTAGCAAGGTTAGAAATTGTCAGAACCATTTTATCCACAACAACTCAACACAAATGGAAGGTTTATCAACTTGATGTAAAATCTACCTTCTTAAATGGTATATTGCAAGAAGAAGTTTATGTAGAGAAGCCTCCTCGTTTTGAATATCCAGGACATAAGCATAAGGTACACAGATTGAAGAAATCCTTGTATGGCTTGAAACAAGCTGCAAGAGCTTGGTACAGTCGCATCAACACCTATCTCGTCAAAAGTGGTTTTTGCAAAACCTTTGGATTCTAGGGTTTCGTTGCTCCAAATAGGTCATTGTGGAATTTTTGCTATAACTTTTTTCTGCGGTGTTTCAGAAGCTTAAAAAAAACCCATTTGCAATGAAATCGCACTGAATTTGCAGCGTTTCAGAGCTTTTCACACTATATTTGCGGAGATATGATCTGAGGAAGTTGGTCTTTTTGTAGACTCCTGAATTACATTCCAAACATGTGACCTTGGGAAAATCATCATAACTTTTGTTTTGAGCATCAGATTGGAATTTCGTAAGAAGTTACAAAAAAAGCACAGACTGTAGTTTCCTATGTATATTTTTCAGATCCTAAGGTCGAAATAGTGACACGTGGCACTTCCTACAATTTCTCTCTTCTGAAACGGTATATAATCAGGTCATCTTGGGAGATTGTGCATGACTCTTTCTTGGAGAATCTAAATTCGATCAGACTGGTGGCATTGAAAAGAGGACACAGAGGGCTACTGCAGGTCGCAATTTCAAAACTGGAAGAGCCGAAATTATAGAGTTATAATCATTTCAATATCAATCTCCTAAAATAAAGAAAAGGCGATATGAGAAAGTTTGATGGCAAGGATTCAGTAAACTGGATACTTCAGATGGAGCAATATTTTGATCTACATGGTGTACCATTGTTACAAAAGGTATGTATTGCATCTTCATATTTAGAACTGGATCAATTTTTACGGTATAAAGAGCTTTGTTCTCGTAAACAACTTGTTACGTGATCAATTTTCACAGAGGAAATAATATCACATTATGAGGATACAAAGAGAAACACCTTATTTAGAGCAACACCACAACAATTGGAAAGAGTAAAAGGGCTTTTTTACATAGTGGAAAGTAAAATTCTAGCAGCAAGGAAGTCTACCCCTCACAACTATAAATATGGAAGTGTTGTTTCTCCTAGCCTTCCACAACCTACAGGGGTTACACCACAACAATTGGAAGAAAAAATAGAAAAAGGGCTTTGTTACAATTGTGATAGCAAATGCACTAAAGGTCATAGGTGTGCTGAGAAGAAAATTATTTTACATAGGAGTATGAAGAGGAGGAAGAAAAGGATAAGAAACATCAAAAGAAGAGGGATATACGGCCAGGACCCAACCCAGAGAAAAGAAGAAAATGAATTCAGACCCATATCTTGTAAAGCATTGGCAAGAATTTACCACTCCTCAACTCTCAAGATAGAAGTAACATATCAAGAAGAAAAAGGCTGCAAAGAAGTGAAGATTCACATCAGAAAAAAGAAATGAATCCAACCATATCTTGTAATTCATTGGTCAGAATTACCACTCCTCAAACTATCAAGATAGAAGGACATATCAAGAAGAAAAATTTTCAAGAAGTGAAAGATCACATCGAGCATCAAGAAATGAATCCGACAATATCTTGTAAAGGTTTGGAAGAAATTACCACTCCTCAAAACCTAAAGATAGAAGGACATATCAAGAAGAAAAAGGTTCAAGCAGTGAAAGATCACATCGAGCATCAACAACAAGTTCTCCAACTTTTAAAGCATAATGCCACTTTGGTGCAAAATTGAATGAAACAATAGGTAGATCAACACATAGTGAAAAATGTTTTGATGTAGGTGATTCGGTATTTCTACTGCTACATCTCAAGCAAGCTATTTATGAGAAGGAAATGTTGGCAATACTACATCACTTAAGAAATGGCAACCTTACCGAATGGGAAGACACTTCAAGGTAAAAATGGATCATGATAGTCTTAAATACTTTTTAGAACAACTATTATCTTTAGAAGAACATAAAAAATGTGTCATAAATATGTTGGGTTATGACTCTGACATCATCTATAGAAAATGGAAGCAAAATTTTGTTGCAGATGCACTCTCAAGAAATGATGAGGATGTGGAAGCATTGGTTTGTTCTATTTCTATTATCCAACCAGATTGGATAAACGAAGCAAGGGATGAAAGGAAGAAGGACGAAGAAGTATGGCCACTTATTCAAAAGTTGCAAAAGATCCCAATTCAAACAATATTGTCAGAAATTTAAGTGGAAGGAAAAATCATATTGGAACCTAGAGCAGTC
Source organism: Pinus taeda (assembly GCA_000404065.3). Taxonomy (NCBI): domain Eukaryota; kingdom Viridiplantae; phylum Streptophyta; class Pinopsida; order Pinales; family Pinaceae; genus Pinus; species Pinus taeda. The sequence continues at coordinate 8,986 of APFE030646172.1, forward strand.
ACAGAAACAATAACCCGACAGCTATGAATTTAGAGTATCTCATCAAGTGGAAGAACTTACCCGCTGAAGATTCCACATGGGAGGACAAGAATTCTATACTGAAGCATCAAGAACTACTCAAGCATTGAGGACAACACATTTTGAAGGGGAGGGGCATGTTAGGCCCCTATACTACTAGTGTAACCCCTTATTGTTATTAGTATAACCCCCTTATTATATTGATGTACCCATGTAGTGCCCATATTGTTACTATTGTGCCCAATAGAAGCCCACTATCGTTATTATTGTGCCCTTACATTATTATTGTTATGTCGGCTCTGATTATATTATGACCCCTTAGACTCCTATATATAGAAAGGAGGTCTTTTCATTTGTATCATCCAAGAATTGTTCATTTGTATAATGTAAAGGAGGTTCCCCCTCGAAGAGGCTTATTTCTACGGTGTTCATCTATCTTTTCTATCTTTTTATGAGCTGGTTTCATAACAAACCATGAGCCAACTTTCTACACCTAAACTCATGAAGGTAACGTTCTTATTGTATGCCTTTACGTAGTTGATCCTATTTATACAAGAAATATGATATTAGAAGACTTCAAGGCAGCAATGCGAACAAAGTTTGATATGACTGATCTAGTGGTCATGAAATACTTCTTAGGCATTGAAATTCAAGAATTTGATAATGCCATTTTTGTTGGTCAACAAAAATATGCCATTGACATGATCGAAAAGTTCAGAATGAAAAATTGCAAACCATCTGATAAAACAATTTATCAAGGCACCAAGCTGAGCAAAGAAGATGTAGCACCACTAGTTGATTCCACATTGTATAAAAGTCTAGTTGGTAGTTTGTTGTATCTCACTGCAACTATACCTAATATCATGTTTGCTGCTAGTTTTGTCTCCAAGTTTATGTATTCATCTAATATTTCTTATTGGAAGGTTGCAAAAAGGATCTTAAGATATATTGCAAGGACCATAGACTATGGTTTGTTCTATACACATTCTGAAAATTGTTCACTTTCAGGTTATACAAGCAATGATTATGCAAGAAGTTTAGGTGATTGCAAAAGCACCTCAGGGTATGACTTTCACCTTGGAACCAATCTAATCTCATGGGAATCCAAGAAATAGTCAATTGTTTTAATATCTTTTGTAGAGGCAGAATATGTAGTAGCAAATTCAATAGCTTGTCAAGCAGTTTGGTTGATAAAATTATTGAAAGATATCTCAAATGTTTAGAAGGAGCCAACTCTTATTTACTGTGATAACAATTTAGTAATTTCTTTATAAAAAAAACATGTCTTCCAAAAAAAACGCAAGCACGTTCACACACGTTTTGATTTCATCCATGAGCTTGTCAATGATGGAGACATAATACTTTATTTTTGTGGTTCCAAAGATCAGCTTGCAGATATTTTCACAAAGCCTTTGGGAAAAAGCGTATTTGAATTTCAAAGAGAGAAATTAGGCATTGTAAGTGTCTCTACTTGTAATAGTTGATATTAGGAGGGGATGTTGATATATTAATCTCATTCTCTGCTAGGTGTGATCATATTTATTTCCATTATCTGCTAGGTGTCACAATCAGTTCAGATTTACTTCAGTTTAGTCAAGTTTCACTCCAATCATTTATTGTTGATGCTTTTGATGTAATCTATATAACTATTTTGAATATTGAGAAGACCAATCTCTGCTCCATGATTTCTCTTCATTCTTTGTGATGAAACATAACAAATAGAAAATGCCAACCTTGAACCGTTACTTTATTAGATATGTTGAATTTTATATTCTCTTCTATGTTCTTGGTGCTCTAGTTAATTGCATGGCTATTCATACATAAAGCAATACAAAACCATGCAAACGGAGAGGAATTCTTAAAAGGAGCCTTTGACATGAATAAAAAAGTGTATAGAATCTTAACAAATGGAAATGTCATCTTCAAACAAATATCTACACAACATTGAGCAAAAAGAAATAAACCGCAAATGTAAGAAACCACAATAAATCCTTATATCATAAATAGCCAAGTATTAAATTTTATTGTGAATTTTCATAAAATTGATCCCATGAAAATAATATTTACAACCATGAAAGGAACCCAAATATTTCTAAATATTTCTATCCACAAGGAAATAATTCCAAATTTCTAAATTATCTTCCACTCTTCTTATATGCACAATAATAATAACTAAATGCATTCATAAACCATGCAAATAATTTGTGTCACTATCAAATGAGACGCACAAAATGAAAAACAAGTTCTTATGCCTACATCTTTTAGCAGTAATGTTAAAGTGTTTATTGCTAGAAAACACAACATAATAATCCAACAAACCATCTGTAATCTGAAGTTTCCATTATACTCTTTCTCGTAGTGCATGGGTGTTTTGGGTTCTTCCATACTACGCACATGTTTCATACTCAACACACAATTAACAACATTGTGCATCGGTCGGCCCTCGTAAGTGTGGAGGTGCGAGAGTGCAGATAAAATGCACAAGTGAAAAAAAGTTAGTGGGTAGTTAGATAAAGCTTTTAAAGTTCAACCTCGTTGCAAATGTCACAACTCGACTAACGCTTTAAAAGGCTGAGGTTTCGGGGACCAAATGCTTAGACCTTTAAACAAAGACTCTTGATTACGCACCTCTACTGGCAAACCAATCAATAAATCAACCAACCCAACGTGTGGTCGCTGTTAATTTTAACTAAACTCGATATAATCATAAGTCGATAGCAAAAACATCACGCAGTGGAATCTGAGAAGAAACTGTGGGTAAAAAACGCCTACAATGATAAAGTGTGATATACCACTCATTCCAACCAATTGAAAGAGATAAAACCAAGAGGGAAAGTTGCAGGTCGAGGTCACACCCATTACATATGTCTAGCTCGAAACCATCTCTCCCTGTAACTTTCGTTAGAGCCTATTTCCATAATCCAATAGTGTGGGAGTCATGTCGAGGCTTCTATTAATGAGTTTCAAGGTCAAATATTGTTTTTTGTCTGATGATGAGCAGGGATTCAGCATACACTTTGTTCATGCCATGCCCACGATTCCACCAAATGTCTCTACTCTTCACATCGTAGAAAATTGGAATAGTTAAAGAATCAGATTGGACCATGAGTACACGTTCAGCCATACACCATTATGATTCTGCATGGCCTGTAGAGAAAATGGTAATATGGATAGTGGTGACCGTAATGGTGTTTTCTATCTCGGACTTCATTCTATTTCCTTTCTGGGACTCCTCCTTGTCGAAAAAGACTTGCAACTCGCGATCACGAAGATGATAGTACAGCTGACTGGCCAGAGTGTTCTCAACATACATGCCACGATGATTTAGAAAAATATTGTAGTGGATGGGTATTTTGGTTTCTTCCATACTGCATACATGTTTCATGCTCGACACATGATTAACACCATTATGCATCAGTCGTCCCTCGTAACTGTAGAGCTGCGGGAGTGTGGAGAATGTAACGAGTGCGCGGAGAAAATGCGAAAGTGCGGAAGAGTTGGTGGATAGTTGGATAGAGCATTTCAAGGTTGACCTTGTTGCAAATGCCATAGCTCGCCTTATGCTTTAAAAAGTTGAGGTTTCAGCCTCAAATGGTTAGAGACTTTTAGAGACCTTTAAATAAAGACTTTGTTGGTTCCTTGGCTTCCATGTTGGAAGCTATGCATAGGGTACTCTCACGAATGTTTTATTAATAATTTGTTTTTGGGTCATATTACTAGTTAATTAATAGTTAATAGATCATTTTTTATAATATCTGAATATGAAGCAATATGTTATATATTACCATAATTACATTAATAAATATATAATATATTAGCATAATTACATTAATAAATATAAT
>APFE030646175.1:0-10372 GCA_000404065.3 Pinus taeda
CTCAAGCATTGAGGACAACACTTTTTGAAGGAGAGAGGCATGTTAGGTCCCTATACTACTAGTGTAACCCCTTATTGTTATTAGTACAACCCCCTTATTATATCGTTGTGCCCATGTAGTCTCCATATTGTTGTTATTGTGCCCCATAGAAGCCCATAATTGTTATTATTGTGCCCTTATATTATTATTGTTAGGTTGACTCTGATTATATTATGACCCCTTAGAGTCCTATATATAGAAAGGAGGTCTTGTCATTTGTATCATCTAAGAATTGTTCATTTGTGTAATGTAAAGGAGGTTGCACCCTCGAAGAGGCTGATTTCTAAGGCGTTGATCTTCGGGGAATCTGTATGCAAGACTACGAAAACGCGTGTAAAAATGTTCAAGGGATTCATCAGGTGCTTTCCGTAATTCCAGAATTTCTTTGTTGAATGCTTTATGGTCAAAATGATTGAAAGCACGATCTATCTTTGCGATTGGATGATAAATAGGATGAATAGATTTTTCGGGCTGCATGGCACACCAATGCATGGGGTGCCCTCGAAGCGTGTAGACAAACAACGTGCAAGTCATGTACTCTTCAAAGATTCCATGTCTTTCGCATGAGCCTACAACGCCGACCATGTGCTTAACCAAGGCTATATAGCCTCCACCATCATATGTTTTATGTGACAAGTTATCCTAGAGCTCTTCCAAGATTTTGAAGTCGTTTCCATAAGACATACACTCCGGAAGACGAACTCTATAGTTAGTCATGATGGATATGCAAAGATTCAAAACAGATTGTCAGGACTCAACGTGTCATCTGGCCCTCCTAGCGCCAAAATGTTGACGATGCTAAACCCGCCAACATGTCAGGGGATCTCCCCAGTAAGAAGTCCCAACTAGACCTCAAACTGTTTGGTATAGGAGTCCCAACAGTGGGTTGTATGGTATAGCCTTGATCGCTGTTGCACGCAAAGGTAAATAGGGAGCCCTTGTTGGTAGCAAGTGTGTGGCATGCGCAACAAGCCAAGGAAGGTGCAAGAATGGTTTTAACACACGGAAAGTGGGGTGAGTGCACCCTTTGGAAACCTGTGGAAACACGCGGCTTGGAAAAGAACACATGAACAAAGATGCATCACAAACTGGAAGGCAAGTGAACCAACAGTCCAAAGTGATGGTTAAGCCAACAACACATCAAAGTAAGATTCATACATACATATACAGAAAGAGTCTATACATACATGCATATGCAAACAACTACATATATCATTAGAGTAACCAAGATAATTGAAATGCAATAACCACACATGCATGAAACATGATGGTTCTGTTTTATTAAGAAGTGTAAGTTCCAATTATACAGTGCAACCATGACCAATCACTAATTTCGATAATGGAACATTACAGTCACTGCCGCATGCTCCTCTAAAGAGATGTACTAGCTCTACATTCTGAAGAAGTCAAGGCTCATTACAATACACTCCAAACTCTATAAGATACTCTTATCAGAGGCTTGGCTGCCCAAAAGCCCGTACAATGAGTTATGAGATTCTATAAATAACAAAGGGTGGGGTGACCCTTGACATTCCCCTTTCTGACTTTTCACCTAACCTCATGACACTTAACCTACTACATGATTGTTACATTCAACTATCGACATTTGGACTTTCACTTTACAAGATTTTACATACAATCTGCACATGTACCCATGTGAAACAAAATAGGCTTGAGCAAGTCATGCAAGCTATCACTAAGACTCGAGCAATTGTGGGAAGACCAACTCTTCAACATCCTCGCGATGATCGAACATGGCAAAGTGATGCCAAGCTTGGTTTTCTATGATGGTGTTCACACGCTCAATGGTGACATCCTGCTGAAAGCGAACTCTTGCCTCCGTTGCCTCTGGGTACACTGATATGGCTCCTCTATCCAACTCGTATGATAACATGCACAACATCGTCTTGAGTGCAACTAGACCAACAGCATACTAATGCATAGTGTCTATGTTGATCTCCAAGTGTGTGATGGTGACTATGCGCATCAACTTGTCGACATACATGTACATCTCCAGTCGGACTTGGTTGTTGTCTTCGCCTCGGTGAGTGTGCCAATGGGTAGGATCGCATGTGCGCGCCCAATGACATACATGCTCCTGAACATCCTTACATGTGATCGACAACACTACTCACCTTGTCTGCTCCGTGCCAATCGCTGGGATGAGTCTATAACTTGTATGGAAACAGTTTCATCAATCTGTGCATGTGGCGCCTCCTATTGTACTTGCTCTTGATGCAACTCCTCTCGTCTGTGAAGCTCCTATTCTTCTTTCGGCTATTGCTTTAGCACCTGCAACTCCTATGTTTCTCTCTCTACCTCCACACGATCCTCTTGTCGCGCCATCGCCTCATAGCCTCAATCTCGAAAATTGCTTTCATCACGAGTGGATATGCTTTGAACTCGCAACTTTGCTCCGCCTATGTGTTGTCATCAACCTTCCTCCTGCATTTGTCGCACGCATGTCTGCTACCTTCTGTTGCTGCTAATGGTGCTGCGTGTTGTGATGTCGTTGTCATTTCATTTTGATATCTTTGTCTATGAACAACTCAATGTCTTCATAGATAGGCAAGCTCATAGACACTTACTCGACTATATCCTCAGTTGCGCTCTCAACGGTTTCCTTTGACTCTTTTTTCCTGGAGGCCATTGTACCTGTGTTGTTGTGAGGCAGACGAACACCGGTGATGCCTAGAGACATAACAACACTCATGGCAAGCAATTTGTAGGTTGAAAACAAAAACAAACTTGAGAACTGACTTGTAACATACATGTGTGACTGATTGTGAAGAGTGCGCAATTTTCACAAAGAGGCTGGGAGACTAACTGCCAAAACTGCACAAGGCATAGTTTTGGTTGTCGGGAGGCTGACTGACCGCTGGAACTGCGCAATGCAGAGTCTTGGTTGTCGGGAGGTTGACTGACCGCTGGAACTGCGCAATGCACAGTCTAGCCTGGAATGTTGAAGACTGAAATTGCGAGCACAGTTTTCACTACGAGGTTGGGAGACTAACTGCCAAATCTGCACAAAGCATAGTCTTGGTTGTCGGGACGCTAACTAACTGTTGGAACTGCGCAATGCATAGTCCAGCCTGGCATGTTGAGGACTGAAATTGCGCAATTTCAGTCAGCAGTGACATGCAAAACCAGCAAACTACATTGCGCAGTTTCTAAGACCAACTAGGCATTGTGTCCCAGAATTGCGCAATGCAAGCCTAAAGGTCAGTGTTGGGGAAGACTTGCATAATTTCTGAAAGGCAAAGCCTTCACTTCCAAAAAAGTGCAATGCTAGCCAAGGCAGCCTAAACCCACCGATGGGCGACTAAAAACATGAGAAGTATGAATGCATGGTGAACCCGAGTGTAAACAAAAGTGAATGATCATGCATGCAAATAGTAAGTGCAAGATCCAGTAAACGGGAAAACATGCGTGAGAAGCAAGTCGCTGCAATGGCGATCGTTGGTGCAAAAACAGTGTCACGCATACGCAAGCGCAAAACGCAGCTGCTCTCGAGGTCAACTTTCGACATGAGCATTTCCCATGCCGTCAACAAGTATTCGCAAAACTCAATTGATCTCGAGGTCGACTCTCGGCATGAACATTTCCCGTGTCTTCGATGAGTATGCCAAGTGACTTCCGCTCAACCCGATCTATTTACATATCATATTTTAAGTGGACAAAAGGACGAAAATCGAGCGCATGGATTGGTTGGTTGAACAGTGTTTGCCTAGCCAATTCCATATAGAAAACACCTTCGGTGTAATAATGTAACAAATAAAATTTCCATCACAAACCCAAGATGATGTTATCACAAATAAAATGGAGTAATAAATAAAAATTTTACTGTTAAACTCTCCATGTTATCGTGTTCCGTCCACATCATCGTAGTCCCGTAACACCATCAACTATGGAAATTGGAAATTGGACTAAAAAAAACCTAATACGTGTGAATTTGGAAATTGGAATAAGGAAAAGGCTTGAAATTCCTGAGTTTAAAGGTTTATAAGATGATAAAAAAACAAATTAAAATTAAATAAATAAATAAAACATAAAAATGAAAAATAACTTCAATCCAGCCAGCCAGAATCTGAGAATTAGCTAAAAATCTATGCTAATTTTTAACTATTTTAAATCAAGAACCATATGAAAATATGTGTTAAACAAATGATACTTTAGAGTATCATTTTTAGAATATAAAATATTAAAATTAGTGTCATGCTATTCCTAAATAAAGACAAAGACTAAATAAAGACAAAGACTAAGGTGCAATAGTTAAATTAATAAAAAATAATAACAGTTCTAAAATAAAGTGAACATTATATGATAGTTATGTCCATTACTAAAATATGGCCCTCGTTCAACTGCTTCCACTCATAGAATCTGATCATGTGCTCGTATATCCCATGTTTCAACAACACAGAGTGGTCTTGCCAATAAATTTCTGGGACTGCGCCATGTATTAACTAGAAGACAGTAATGCGCTGAGAAAACACAAGAACACATGGGGCACAAGAGAAAATATACTCAAAATATTTTGTAAATGAAAAAAATACAATACAGGGTTGACATTATCTCAAAACTAATTGCATTTTTTTAAGGGGGCAGTAAAAGCCAAGAGAAATGAGAAAGGTGGTGGAAAAAATATATATATTTTTTGTTTTTTTCGGAAAAGTAGAAACCAAAAATATTTCATTGAATGTGAAGTGTTGAAAGATAACAGGGAAAGTTATGTAGATACACTGGTAGCTAGCTCTTGAGATAATCTATTTAGCCAAGTGTTTGTCTAAAATCCTAAAGCATTTATTATGAAGCAGATGAAGAAGCAACCTGTCCCATAGACTATCTATTTAGCCAAGTGTTTGTCTAAAATCCTAAAGCATTTATTATGAAGCAGATGAAGAAGCAACCTGTCCAATAGACTATCTTTGGCCTCCTGGATTTTAAAATAATTTCATTTTTTCTTTCTCATAATCTCTTTAATTACTCTTTTCCAAAAAAACAAAAAAGAGAGACATACCACCCGATCAATTATGTTTGTGGAAAATTTTACTACATGAAATCCGTGACTGTCATGTGTAGCATTTTGCGCTACTATACAAGAAGTAGATGAGGTTCCGTCTTATTATTCTTCTCCGGTCGTACCTGTGTAACAGGCCTTGGCAGAAGAGAAACCACTTTCACCAACCACTTTCACCTTCAGAAGATGGCCCATCTTCATCTTCACTTTCAAGGAAGAACTCGAAACCGCAGCAGTGGTCGCACATTTCCTCGAGGGATCCATTTTCATTAATAAGACCTTCGGTGATTGCCTTGGCCATTATGTCGCAATTTTTCATTAACTGCGATTCAAATTTTCACTAATTGCGATTCAGCTTGGTCCAGCCTGTCCTTGTTGACGGCAGCTACATCAAACCTGCCAATAGTAAAAACTAGCATTAGGAATATTTTTTTTAAAGTCCTGTTTGTAATCAGAGTTTTCGAGATCTATTTACGCCGGGCTCTACCTTCAACACAAATCAACGAACAGGCTTCTTTGTTCTAAAGATTTATTTGATTGTATAGAAGGCCCGGTTCTACATAGTCATAACTCACAACCTTTTATCTCAAGGAAATCATTTGGCACACCACCCATGGCATATAATTTGTTTGTAAACACCAAAAAAAGGCTATGGTTTTATGGGTTGCTCTGGTTATAGCTACACAAAAAAACATTAACTCTCTGAATATCTATGGTGACGACTCAAAGGTATTGATAGACGGTATCATGGGGACTCACAGGTTGCTTTTCACATACACCATCACGTATATAAGTATATAAATAGTGAAGGTAAGACAATGGCTGATAGCCTCTCCAAGGCCGGCCTGAGCTGCGATTCTGGTAAAATACAATACAGGTATTTGGTTGGAAACAGGATCCTGAAGGAGGGTTGGCTCTGCCTGCCCTGAACATCTCGTCTCCCGACATATGGGTCTCTATATTGCTACAGTTTTTCTGATGTTTTCTATCTTTTAGTATTTAAAATAATCTGCAATTCTGTTTCCATAGTACTCAAATTATGCTCCACTTTTTGCTAATTTGGGAGAATATCTTAGTATTTTGGTTAGATAGTTTGGTTTATTTATTGATATTATTCTGGAACTTTCGTGCTGAAAAAAAAAATATTATTCTGGAACTTTCTTATCCAGCACATTGTTTGATTGGAAGGATGAAGCTATGAACCACTTATTTGTACTGTTTTTATTTTATAATAGAAGCAGCTTTTTTTTTTCTAAAAAATATAATTGGTTTCTAAACACCACTATTGTTAACATTAAAGTATCCACTACTCACAAGGCAAATTTGGATTGATCAATTTGAGTACAGCACTTGATGGAGGATGCAACTATAATTGCTGTTGCTACACACTTCATCTTTCTCCACAACCCAGGCTTCTGATTTAACTGCCGAATATATTTGGCCATTCTAAACATCTTGTCTAAAACAAACAGGCACTCAATTCGGTTAGCAGAAACAGTTTGAAATCTCTCCAGAACATCCGCCACCGCAAGAAGACCTGCATCAGACCAGTTTGCCTCTTTTATACTCTTCAGCAAACTGTGAATGACGATTGTCAGCTTATCTTTTTCTTCAGGATGACCAGAGATGACATCTTTCTGAAAACCATAATAGATGAATTTATATTAAATATTTGACATAGAAGTTGGACATGATCCAGTAATGAATTTTATGTTAGGACAAAAAATTAATCAATGGAGAGGTTTAATACCGACAACCCAATCGTCGACAGCTCCGTCTGACAGGAAATTATTTAGCCTACGGAAGCTTCTGGAAGTGGGCCAACTGACCTTTGGCTGGGACCACTTTTTACCCTCCTATTAGGAAATAAGAAATGAAAAGTCGTTATGTTAATAGAAGATACTATGATTCAGAAATCCGAGGAGGGATACCAAATAAAAACCAGGCTACCTCGTTGAATTTGAAAAGCTGATAAAGTTCCACTCCCCAAAGCTCACATATGTATCGTGTCCAGCTATCAAAATAGACATCCATATTTTCTTGCTCAACTTGCTGCAGCGGATGTTGCTTGCGTGTTCTTTATAAGGCTGTCAGAGACCCCTGGGTCCTGATCACGTATTGCTTTTCCTCCTCCTAAATCCTTCATCATTACCTTTATGCATCGCTGTACTCTATCTTTCCTATCTGGTCGGAAAATCGACCGGAAAATCTCTCCTCTGAAAGCTGCAACCATTTCGCACCCCTTGTCCATGAAGGCAAAGGATCCGTACCTGTAGTCTTCAGGCTTAGGTTGAACAGAATGTAATTTCCAATTGATAATAATAATCTTTGTAAAAAAAATTAGGAAGTAAACCCTGCTCATAATAGTACGGCCAATCTGAATAATGTGAATGCGGTCCCTGAACTGCTCCATTGCATTCCGTATGGAACACATAACCTCCTTATCATTCCCGCTATACCAGCATAGCAATTTTCCTTGAAACAATAGTTTTTTCACCTACTTGGAAAGAAAGAACAAAATAAAAATTATATTTGAAAATCAATTAACTGTCATCTATCCATTATTATTTTCCCTTTATTTTACATTTATATTATTATTATTATCATTGTTGAAAATATATAATAATGGAAAAACAAGTAAAATTATTTACCTGAACTGACACACTTTCTAAGTGGTTGAAAAGAAACTCTGAAGTCGACATCTTCCTTAGTTGTTCCCATTCTTCTTTTCTGGATTCTTCAATTTTTTCAGACATAGTAGGAAAAGCTTTTACTCCCCATCTCACTTGATATGATGCACATTGTAGATGGTTAAAAAGAACCCTAAACGACTCTCCCTTATCTAGAAGGGATATAGAAGGTCTATAAAAGCTGATTCTCCCGTTTGGTTCTACAATCCAATTTATAGTTGGATACCATTATTCAAATACATAACTTTCTCCCCATCCACACTGGTTCTCAAAAAAGAACTCAAATACTCTGGTTATTACCATCCATGAATTTTAGAGAACAAACCAAGGAACTTCTCTTGAAAACTGCTCATATACATCAAATACATCACATTCCTCGCTTGGCTTCACAAGAGGAATGGATATAATTTCAAGATCAAGTTTCTCTTTTTCGTCAAGGTACATTGCCTTCAAAAATGGAAGGCGAATGTCATAGGAGGAGTTGGGAGGCCTCATTTCTAAAAGAATAGTTTTTTCTTTCAATTTGTCAACTCCACAAGTAGTTTTCCGTTCGGAGTTTTCGGTTACATTTGCAATTTGAAAAAGATAGTTCCTGCAAACCCAATTCAGGGAGATTTTTCAATTTTGAAAAGTTGACCAATCTTAGTATCCTCAAATGTCCAAGTTGTTGAAGATCCTTGGAAAAGATTCGAAATACATGAAAATGTGAACTTCCATCAAATTCCATGTGTCTCAAACTGGAAGGCCTCTGCAAGTTATGTGCTTGATACGTTACAATCATATGAAACCATTAAAAGTAGTAAAACATTGAAAAGTGAATAAGAAATACAATCACTTGCATTACATAGCTTGAAGTCATTGGGTTCATAACTGAGGTACCTCAATTGCTTTAACTTTGACACACCATGAAACGGAAGCTGGGGAACTTTCGCTTCAAAAAATACCAACTCCTTAAATGTTTCACTGCACTTGCCCTCCACCTTTAAAAATTTCCCAAGTTGAAGAACTCGCAATGATTTATGCATTAAGTCGAGCGATCCTGCAGGTATTTCCAATGCATCCTTATTATCAATGAACCAGAGGCCTTTTATCTGATGAGCATTCTGCATGCCATTATAGAGTATAGTTAAATTAAAATAAAAACAAACACCGTATAAACAAACACGTATATCGTTCATAGATTTGTTACCTTCTCTTGGAGGAGCTCCTTAAGTTTGCTTGCACTGGTGAATGTTTTTCTGACTTTCTTTCCTTTTGACTCTTTCTTTGAAATTTGGCGAGCGAGTGTTAAGATGACATCGTGTACACTCAAAACGCCATTTGTTGTTCTAGTGGCAAGTGCTCTGCTTTCTAACATTTCCAGTTTATCTTTTCCCACAATATCTTCCACACTGTCCCAAGCCCATCCTTTGAAAAATGAACAGAGGTCTAAAAATGGATCTTTACAATCAGGGGGAGAGCATCCTAGGCAAAGGCGTAGCGCATCTCCTCAAAGACCTCACTCGGCCATTTATCTTTTCTGAAGCACCAGTGTAGAATAAGCTTCCTCCTCATTTTTTGCGCGACTTATAAATGGTGCTGTTAATGTTAACATGAGGGGAATTCCGCCACGTGTGTATGATGTCATTGGAAAAGATTTGAATTACATGAAAATGTGAACTTCCATCAAATTCCATGTGTCTCAAACTGGAAGGCAATCTGCAACTTATGCGCTTGATATGTTACAATCATATGAAACCATTAAAAGTAGTAAAACATTTACTTACGTAGAATCAATTTTCTTAGGAAAAGTGAATAAGAAATAGAATCACTTGCATTAGATAGCTTGAAGTCATTGGGTTCAAACTGAGGTACCTCAATTGCTTTAACTTTGACACATCATGAAACGGACGCTGGGAACTTTCGCTTCAAAAAATACCAACTCTTTAAATGTTTAAATGTTTCACTGCACTTGCCCTCCACCTTTGCCAATTTCCCAATTTGAAGAACTCTCAATCATTTATGCATTAAGTCGAGCGTTTTTGCAGATATTTCCAATGCATCCTTATTATCACTTAACCAGATTCCTTTTTATCTAATGAGCATTCTGCATGCCATTATAGAGTATAGTTAAATTAAAATAACAACAAACACTGTATAAACAAACATGTATATCGTTTATAGATTTTTTACCTCCTCTTGGAGGAACTCATTAAGTTTGTTTGCATTGGGGAATGTCTTTCTCACTTTCTTTCCTTTTGACTCTTTCTTTGACATTTGGTGAGCGAGTGTTAAGATGACATCGTGTACACTTGAAACGTCATTTGTGGTTCTAGTGACAAGTGCTCTGCTTTCTAACATTTCCAGTTTATCTTTTCCCACAATATCTTCCACACTATCCCAAGCCAATCCTTTGAAAAATGAACAGAGGTCTAAAAATGGATCTTTACAATCAGGGGAAGAGCATCGTAGGCAAAGGCATAGCGCATCCCCTCAAAGGCCTCACTAAGCCATTTATCTTTCTGTAGCACCAGTGTAGAATAAGCTTCCTCCTTATTTTTTGCGCGACCTATGAATGGTGCTGTTAATGTTAACATGAGGGGAATTCCGCCAAATGTCTGTATGATGTCATTGGAAAAGATTTGAA
>APFE030646176.1:11605-22281 GCA_000404065.3 Pinus taeda
TTTATAACAAATGTGACATTTCAAAAATAAATGTTGTATGAGAATTTAGAAAATATAAAAATATTTAATAAAGAGAAGCGCAATAAAGAATATAGAAAAAATTATTTTAAAAGAAAAAATTAATATTTGATATTAGAAAAAATGAAATGAAAATAGAGATACTTATATATGGAAAATGTAATTTTGAAAATAGAGATATTTATATATGGAATATGTAATTTTTAAATAAATTATTAAAAAAAATATATGAGTGGACCTAATGGTTAAGAGCATGTGTTTCCTTCTAAGATGATCAGGCGCTCAGTATTTACCTCAAAAATTAAAGTTTTCAGAATTGCTCAAAACCTGAATGACCGTGTCCATCTTGATGAAATGATCCAATGCAACTTGTTTCACTGAAAACCGAGCTCGTATGAGAAAGATATTGGGTTCTATACACTTTGCCGAACATAGAAATTTAAAAAAAAAATGTACAGTCACTGCATAGTCAGCAGTCCGTACTTTTGAAATGGCAAGTGATTGTGAAAAGTCAATGATGGTCAATAGTCCAATCAGGGTACGTAAAGTGTCGCGTTGAAATTGGTTTGTAGGTGTGGTGACGTGGCTCATTTTTATTGGTCAGAAATAGACCAATGAGGAGGGGACAAGTGGCAAGCCCGGAGGCCACCACGTGTCCCTACCCAAATGTTGGGTTCAATTGGCGCGCAATACAAAATAATGGTCAGGTCGGGAGGCTCGAACCCGCAACCTCGCCCCAACAAATACAATGACTTACCATTATACCACCACCATGGTTCTTAATCGTATATGTTTTCAAGTTATATTTAAATTGTATTATGTTTGCAGTTGGGGATTGGTGGGAGTCAGCCCGCGGGCCAACTCCCTCCCATGTGAACACACCATAGTGGCTACGGTTAACGGTTATACATAAAACCATGCCAACTGAATTGTAACTGCGACATTTTATACCACCCATGTGACCTATTCCACGAAGACTGCGAGACCAAGGCTAACGGTTTACCATTAAAATGCAGATTTGTGCTAATCACATTTAGTGATTAATTAATCGTGCTTAACATTAATTAAACTGCAATTAAATTCAATGGAGATTTTGGCAGCCTCGCCTATTTCAGCGGTAACTCCAGTTTTAGTGGAGTTAACTCGAGTTCCTCCATCTTTAGAGGAGGTTTACTTCGACATCTTTTAAGTTTATGATGTACTTAGTTCCTCTAGTTGTTTTAATATGTCGAAGTGTGAATTTGGAAATACTTCTTTAGTGTATTTGGGACACATTGTTGGAGGAGGTGAGCTGAAGATATACCCCTCTAAGGTTGACGTCATTCTAAATTGGCCCAAGCCCAATATAGTGACAAAGGTAAGAAGATTTCTTGGAGAAACACAATATTGGAGGAAATTTATTGCTATTTTTTCTTCCATTTTAGACCATTACATGCATTAACTAGTGTCAAGAAAGTCTTCCATTGGGGATATCTATAGCAGAAAGCATTTGATGATTTGAAGCAAAATATCAGTTCAACACCGGTATTGGCTCTTTCAGATCTTAGACAGCCATTTGAGATTCAAATAGATGCTAGTGATTACACCATGGGAGCAGTTCTTATGTAGCATGGTAAGCTCATTTCATTTCATTCTGAAATTTTTAATGGAGTTGTGACTAACTACCACACTTATGAAAAATAAATTTACACATTGGTACAAAGTGTCAAAAAATGGAAACACTACTTGATGGGGAAGGAGACCATTATCCATACTGACCATCAACCATTGTAGTACCTACTGTCACAGTCAAAGTTGCCAGCAGTCACAACACTTCAGATGGATGGGTTTTCTACAACAATTTCATTTGGTTATCAAGTACAAAAAGGGAATATACAATAAGGTAGTTGATATGCTTTCTAGGCCTATTGTAAATTCATCTATTTTACTCAAGCACAATTATGTTTTACATGAAAGTTACATTGAGCAATATGCAAATGATAATGACTTTCGAGATGTGTATGTAAGCTTGAGGCAAGGAAGCCAAATTGAAGAGTTAGATTACCATGTACATAAGAGTTTGTTGTATCACTTGGGCAAGTTATGTATTCCACAGGGAGAAAAAAACAATATCATAAGGGAGGTGCACACTTCGTCGATTGCTGGACACTTTGGTGTAGGCAAGACAATAGCAAATCTCCAAAGGTATTTTTATTGTCCACGCATGTTTGCTAATGTATCTCGTTTCATTATAGGATTTTCTTTGTGTGAAACAAGTAAGCCTAGCAATAGGAAACTAATATTGTACACTCCACTTCCGATACCTTCATGTCCATGGGAGAGTATCTCAATGGATTTTGTAGGAGGTCTTCCATTGTCAAGGAAAGGTCATGATTACTTGTATGTAGTTGTAGACATGTTCAACAAAATGTGTATATTAATGCCATGTAAAAAGGAAATTACACCTCAACAAACAACTCATATTGTATTTCAAAATATTTGGGTTCATTTTGTTCTTCCTACTTCCAATGTAAGTGATCAAGATTCTCGATTCGTTGGGAAGTTTTGGTCAAATTTGTGGGACATGATGTACACTAAGTTGAATAAGAGTACAACCTTTCATTCAAAATCAGATGGACAAATCAAGGTGGTCAACGGGACAATAATTTGTCTTCTTAGAGGATATTGCAGCAAATATCCCAAGTTGTGGGATGAACAGTTGCATTACATACAACAGGGCAAAGCATTCTTCCACAAATACATAAACATTTGAGGCTTGTTTTGGGTAATTTCCAAGATCGCCATTGGAATTCATCTTTGAGAAAGATGTCGCAATCGATGGTCATATTGACATCGATAAGGAAAATAAGTTCATTTAGAAAATTCACTTGATACAACACACAGTTCATAAACAACTTGAAAAGAGTTAGAGCAGCTACAAGGCAAGGCATGACAAACACCATGTCGATCATAAATTTCAAGTTGATGACGAAGTTTGGTTATATATTAGCAAAGAGGGACTTCAAGGGGAAGGTAAAAGCTTAAGCCAATCCATTATGGTCCTTTTAAAATTATGGAAAATATTGGTAACAATGCATCTAAGCTAGATTTGCCTCCTTATATGCAACTATACTTTGTTGTTAATATTCAGGATTTGAGATTGTTTGATCCTCCTTTGATTGATGATCAAGGAGAGCATGTTTAGTTGCCATCAATAGATGATTTCTTGCCAGAATATATTGATGAGCTACAACAAGATCTCATACTTGACAGAAGAACCAAAACTTCAAAGAGAGGGAATGTCGAATACCTTAGAGTGGGACTCAAGGGACAAAAGCCTTATAAGGCCAAATGTTTGTAGATTGAAAAGGTGAGTGAGTTTAACCCTCACTTGTTGAACAATTGATAGTATCTTTTGGGGTCCAAAAGGCTTCCATTGGGGAGGAATGATCAGGTGCTCAATATTTAGCTCAAGACTCAAAGTTATAAGAATCACTCGAAACCTGAACGACCGCGTCCATTGTTGGGCACCAAATCTTCCTATCTTTTCCTTACATTTTCACCTTTCCTTTCATCGTTTTTGCACCAAATGATATGCATTAATTGTGATAAACCTACAAGGTAACCCTCCCTTCTAATGTCTCTTGGAATATTTAATTGATGAAGTAAGGTCACGGGGGATTTGCCTATGCGAACTACTAAACTTTGTTATTACCGCAGATTCCGGTGAATGGGTATTGCATTCACAGCTCGCAGAAGTAGTCCCATATTTACAAGAGCTATTCGGAAACACTGCAACAACATAACCAACTCTCAGCTGCTTCTAGGCCTATTTTCGATCTTTATTGTTCTCTCTCTCTTGACAATTAGTTGTTGTTCTGAATAGTTGTATATTTTTGGGCATTAGTTGCCAGATTTGGGGAATATGTCATTCCCATGTATTTGTATAAAAGGGGTTTTATTCATGTACGAGGGGTTAGCCGCGCAGAGACAATATTGTAATAATTCTTTATATATTAATTGAATACGATAAAGTTGTTGTTCTCTTCTTAGCTATGAGTTAACACAACCCTAATCAGAGAGCTGGGCCTACTCTTTTGATCAGGTGCAACATATTTCCTTTATGTGTGTTGTTTCTATTATGGTGTGTTAATTTCTTATTGCTGTTACAGATCTTTATTGATTGTTGTGGATGTCTTTTTAAGTTCTACAAGTTATTTTAATTACTGTTACAATGATGCTTGATTCTTAGCTGTGAATCCTTGATAGATTTCAGATTGTAACCTTGCCCCTGCATATACCTTGCATGTTACCTTGGAAAATGTACACAATGGGATTGATGAATTAATGTGGAAAAGGGTAGAATAGTGTATTCACACCCGGACACCAACATTTTGGCGTCGTTGTCGGGGAAGGCTATTAAGGTGCAATATATGACCTGAATTGACCAAAGGATCAATCTCTTGTCCTAGGGAGGGATGTGCTACCCCGCTCTAAGTCCCGAGCTTAGTATTTTGGCTTTTGTGGTTCTTTTAATGTTTTTGGGCCGAGTTGCTTGCTTTGGTTAATTGTTCTAAATTTTCCTGAGTTGATTAAAAACCTCATCTCTTGTCCTAGGGAGGAAATGGTCTTTTGACACCCTACTTCAGGTCCTGAGCTTTAGATTTCATTTTATGTGTGTTCTTTTCTTGTATGATTTCTCATCCTTAGGAGGGAATGGTCTTTTGACACCCTGCTCTAGGTCCTGAACCCTACATGTCTTTTTAGTCATTTTCTTTTCTTGGTTGTTAAAACCCGATCTCTCATCCTAGGGAGGAAATGGTCTGTTGACACCCTGCTCCAGGTCCTGAGTATAGTGATATAATCTAGATATTTCCCTCTCACGAAATTACATGAACAACGATTTGAATAAAAGGGGTAGAGTAAAACCCCCGAATAAAGGAGGACATTATTTGGGAAGGAACACTTATATCCAAAAAATCATCGCAAAAGTTGAATTAGAGGCATCTTCTTGTGCTGTTGTGAGGGCAGGGACTCGAAAGAAATCAGAGGGACAATATGTTGAACAACTAGTGCTATCCACAATACCTCTCATTGATTCAACACAACAAACCCTTATAGCAGCATAACAAGTATGCAACAGTGTACCTGATGAAGGAGCACCGTTGCTGATAATAGAGAAAGAAGAAGTTGCAAGCAGAAGATCTGAGGAACCAACCCTTTCCAGTAGGGAAGGAGAAGTTTCAAGAAAGGGGTCTGAGGGATCAAGCCATTATGATAGGGAGGAAGGAGCTGTAAGGGTATTCATATCACCACGGGATAAGGGGAGTGATGTTAAAGCAACTCAAACTTTCGTGACAAGACCCCCTCCATCATTCCCTGCAGAACATGTTGAAATTCCTAGTGATTATTGGAGGATATTCATGGCACCCACAAGCTTTACAATTGACTTACCAATTGGGGATCTTGGGACTGGCGCACCAACAAAGCTCATTCCTTTGAAAAATTTACCTAGCTTTCATGGGCTAACTACTGAAGACCCAGACACGTTACTTTTTGAATTTGATATTGTGTGTCGGGGATATGACTACATAACCGATGCTTAGAAGTTGAAAATATTCCCTTCTATATTAAAATGGATAGCCCTGCGATGATATATGGGTCTAGGAGGAAAGACTATCTCCACATGGGAGGAGATGAAAACCTCTTTTCTGGAGAAGTATCAGGATTACTGCAAATCTCGGGTTTTTAAGGAAGAAATTTTTAAGTTCATGCAGAAAGAAGACGATAATATGGAGGATTGTGTGGAATGTTTTAAGTACACACTACAAAGATTAGGTCATTCTAACCTGGACAAGGACATTTTGAAAGTTATCCTTGTCTGGGATTTTTGAGAAGACTCTCTGGAACTATTAAACATAGTAAGAAAGGGAGATATATCAAAAGAGGATTTCGATACCATGTGTGAGTTGTGCATCCAGTGCTCGAGGGGAGTTGCAAAGAATAAACAAGGAATTCAGTTGACAAAAGTATCTGGTGGAGGTGTTACGAAAGAAGAAATTGGAAACCTAATGGATAACTTAAGAACTTAAACCTTGAGCACCCTGTCTACACAGATGGACACACTGCAAGTAAAATAGAAATGGAATTGGAAACAACTATGGTCATATTTTGCCTTAAGTGAAGAAAGAAGCATCCACCTAAAGAATTCCCATTGAACTCTGTGGATGAATGTGTGATCTGTGAATTGAGTCATGCAACAAGTTCATGCCCCTCCTTACCAGGATTGAAAGTTGTTTTTCAAGGGACAAGAGAAGAGGTGGACCAACTATATTTTATGGGATCTAAAAAGCCATGGAAACATCGGCCACCAACCATAAATCAAGTTATGTTTCAGGACCCATCTCAGTATTTCAACAATTTTAATATGGATCCTTAGTCCATGCCTTACCCACCTGTGTAGCCCCAATATCATTTTCCACTTTGGAAACAATGGGCTCCTCGAATTAGTTTGAACTCTTCATGGGCCCTGAACCTCTCCTCTTGGACACTTTCCCCAGTCAATGGCACAAAAACAACTTTAGTTTCCCTCTAACATGCCTCCTGGTAATCCCCCTGTTTGCCCTCAACTGCCTATCCAACCCAATCCAAATCCTAACAATAAAGGGGCTCAGCAAGCTGACACCCTCAACCTACCTTCATATAGTATCTCTATCGCAGAGCTTTATGAGATGAACTTGAGATCCGGGTGGGTAGTAGATGCTCAACCGTCACCTATTATTATTGAACAAGTTGGCAGCGAGGTTAAAGAACCAGAAATAGTTGAAGAGAAATCAAACCAAGCTAGTAAAAATCAGACATCTCCTCAACTGCTAATTACTCAGGAACACGGAGTTAATTCGCCCTATCCTAAAAGATTGGCCTTGAGTAAACAGATCCCTCAAGCTGATTTTGACTTGTTAGGGGAGTTACAAAATCTGTTTGTTAAGATTCCCCTATTACAAGCTATGAGGGATGTACCTATATATGCAAAAACTCTTAGAGAATATTGTGCTAAAAAGCCTAGAAAGAAATCAAGGGACCCACTCACTATTCACGTGATGGGAAAGTTATCAGATTTTATGATGGGAAAAGTTATTCCTGTGAAATATGGGGACCCGGGGAACCCAATTCTAACTATGAAAATTAATGGAGTGGAAACTCCAAATTTACTGGTAGATTTAAGTGCTGCTATAAATGTCATTACTGTTGAAGCCATGCATACGTTGGGTCTTTGAAACCTGAAACATACACCTAATATGTTAGAACTGGAAGATAGATCTATAGTCAAACTGGTAGGGAAGTTAGAAGACATTACGATCTCAGTTGATTCATGGCATTACCCTGTGGATTTCCTAGTGCTACAAATGTAGTCTCTAGCTGGTGGTCATCCCTTGATTCTGGTAATACCATGGTTGGCAACCACAGACACTTACATTGGGTGTCGTTATGGGAATATGGTTATCTCAAATGGGCAGGTCACTAAAAATTTGGTGTTATACCCTCATACAGAACCTGGCCCATCAGCGAAACCATCTCGTTGTAAGAAACCTCTACCAAAAGAAGATTCGAGATCAGGAGATGAAGAATTAAGACTAGTTCTTACTATTGGATAGACCCTTTAGCTGAAAACAGAAACAAAGGATGACACAACTACTACCTTCATTAGCGACCACAGTTTTTTTTTAGATTCGAATCAATGAATTCTAAAATCTGTCTTGAGCTATTAGATGCAGGAAAGTATTGAAACAACAGATGAATTTGAATAACTTCCCACAACCGTGTCCCATGACAACATTTCTGTACAGATAGAGCCAGGAAAGACCCTGAATATTAACCCAAATTTGTTAGAATCTGAGACAAAACAACTTCTAGATGTTCTCCGAAATCACAAAGAAGCCTTTGCCTAGGACTATACAGACATGAAGGGGATTCTTGCCAATCTATGTACCCAACATATATACATCAAAGAGGATTGTCAACCTATGAGATAAACCCAGAGGAGAATGAACCCCGGTCTTAAAAACATTGTCAAGGAAGAACTTTAAAAGTCGTTGGACGTAGGATTTATTTACCCCATTTCAGACAGCCAATGGGTTCCCATTGGTGATTGTTCCCAAGAAAAATGGTAAGTGGCGGATATGTGTAGATTACAAAGAATTAAACAAGGCAACACAGAAATACCATTTCCCTTTACCATTCATTGGTCAAGTCTTGGATACTTTTGCTCGGAAGAAGTTCTTCTCCTTCCTTGATGGATTTAGTGGGTACAACCAGATCCACATAGCTCCCGAGGATCAAGATAAAACCACTTTCACGTGCCCTTGGGGAACTTTTGCATATCGAATCCTTCCATTTGGTCTATGTAATGCGCCTGCAACATTCCAAAGGGAAATTTTAGGTATTTTCTTTGATCTGGTAGATGAAAATGTTGAAATTTATATGGATGATTTTACTCCATACAGGGACTCATTCGAAGAAGGGCTAGAAAATTTGGAAAAAGTTCTTGAAATATGTAAATAGACACATGTTTCTCTGAGTATAGTAAAGTGCCATATGATGATGGAGGAAGGAATCGTATTGGGAAATTTTCTTTCAGCTGTTGGAATTCGGATGGATCTAGCTAAGATAAAGGTAATATTACACTTTCCAATACCCAAAACACCCACATTGGCACGTAGGTTTATCGGTTGTGGTGGTTATTACAGGTGCTTTATAGAAAATTTTGCTAAGATAACACACCCACTTTTTCAATTGTGGACAAAAGATGCAGATTTTGTGTGGACAGATGACTGTGATGCAGCCTTTTTGAAGATCAAGGAACTTGTCTGTAGAGCTCCGATCCTTCGAGGGCCGGACTGGACATTACCATTTCATATGCATGCTGATGCCTCTCAGACAACAGTTGGGGTAGTTTTGGGACATCAAGTAGACAAGGTACCATATGCAGTTTACTATGTTCGTAAAAACTTGGCTCCTACTTAGTTAAACTACACAGTGACTGAGAAAGAATTCCTTGTTGTCATCTACGCCATCAACAAGTTCCGACATTATATTACCGGGTATCCTACCTTTGTACACAGTGATCATGCAACAATCAGGTATTTGATGAATAAACCCAATACTCTTGGTCGTATTACAAGATGGCTGATGTTACTTCAAGAATTTGACATCACCATAGGAGATAAATTAGGAAAGGATAATGTGGTTGCTGATTTTCTGTCTAGACTAGATAATAATTTTGAAAGTATACCCATAGAAGATAGTTTTCCAAATGAGCATCTTTTTACAATTTCTGTTATCACTCTGTGGTATGCAGATACTTCTAACAATCTTGCCATAGGGAAGGTACCTCGTCACTCGTCATACAGGGAACAATGAAAATTTATTCACCATAGTACTCGATATTCATGGATGGAAAGATACCTTTTTCACACAGGGGATGATCAGCAGACTCAGTGCTGTGTATTTGATGATGACATTTATGAGATATTGAATGTTGTCCATGATGGCCCTTGTGGAGGACATTTTGCAGATAAAAGAACAGGCCACAGGGTGTTGCAAATGGGATATTATTGGCCTTTATCTTTCAAGATGCTCGATATTATGTCTGAAGATGCGATAGTTGTCAATGCATGGGACAACCTGGAAAGTCAGATGAAATGCCATTGTAGCCTCAGGTATTCCTTGAGCCTTTTGAGAAGTGGGTGATTGACTTTGTTGGGCCTTTTAACCCACCTTCTCATCAAAAGGTTTTTATTCTGGTCTACACTGATTATGTCACTAAGTGGGTGGAATCTAGAGTTGTTGCCAAAGAAACGGAACAAGTGGTTTCATATTTTATTTTTGAAGATATTTTTTCTCGGTATGGTACTCCAAGGGAGATTTTTTCAGATGGAAGGGCACAATTCACATCCCACATCATAGCAAGGCTTATGCAGAAATATGGAGTCAAACACAGGGTTAAAACTCCATACCATCCCCAGGCGAATGGATAGGAAGAAATTACAAACAAGGTGTTGGAAAATATCTTGACAAAAACTATAGCAAGCCATCATCAGGATTGGTCCCAGAAACTTCCTGAAGCTCTCTGGGCATACAGGACAACATGGCGGAATACAACTGGGTTTTCACCATTTGAGTTACTCTATGGAAAATCCCCTTCGTTTCTGATATAATTTGAGATCAGCATGCTCATAACAACTTTGGAAGTAGGATTGGACTTATCAGAGGCCCAAAAACAACGGGTGGAACAACTAAATGAGTTATATGAAATCCGTTCAGTGGCTGTCCAGAAAACTACTGCTATTCAACAATAGAGAATGAAATGGCACAATAAATTTATCAAGAATAATGTGTTTCATAAAGGAGATTGGGCCCTTCTCTATGGCTCCCATTTTAAAGATTTTAATGGAAAGCTTCACACTTGCTAGATGGGACCCTATGAAGTGGACGTTGTGTTTGACAATGGAACAATTAGATTGGTTACAATAGATGATAGTCGTGCTTCCTTCTTAGTGAATGAACACCGTTTGAAATTATACCACTGTCCAACTTCTAAGGATGCCTTCATCAAACATCTCTCTGATAAATCTGGGTTGATGTTTGTTGGTGCAGAGAATGCTTCCTCCATGTTCTCT
>APFE030646176.1:29080-48960 GCA_000404065.3 Pinus taeda
AAACTAAATATTTAAAATTAGAAAAAATGAAATGAAAATATAGATATTTATATGTTGAATATGAAATGTTGGAAATTGAATTTGAATATTGAAATTATATTGGAAATTGAAACATTTGAACAATAGGGGGTAATGAGAATGTTAATTTCTTTTGGAAAACACAGAAAAAGAAGTGATGTTGGCAAGAAGGTGTTACTACTGGTGTGTTGGAAAACATTTTAAACTAAATATTCAAAAGAAAAAAGTAAATATTTAAAATTAGTAAAGGAAAACTAAATATTTAAAATTAGAAAAAATGAAATGAAAATATAGATATTTATATGTCGAATATGAAATGTTAGAAATTGAATTTCAATATGGAAATTATATTGGAAATTGAAACATTTGAACAATAAGGGGTAATGAGAATGTTAATTTCTTTTGGAAACCACTACAAAAGAAGTGATGTTGGCAAGAAGGTGTTACTACTGGTGTGTTGGAAGACATTTTAAACTAAATATTCAAAAGAAAAAAGTTTAAAATTAGTAAAGAAAAACTAAATATTTAAAATTAGAAAAAATGAAATGAAAATATAGATATTTATATGTTGAATATGAAATGTTGGAAATTGAATTTGAATATTGAAATTATATTGGAAATTGAAACATTTGAACAATAGGGGGTAATGAGAATGTTAATTTCTTTTGGAAAACACACAAAAAGAAGTGATGTTGGAAAGAAGGTGTTACTACTGGTGTGTTGGAAGATGGTTCAATTTCGTTCATGGAGGTGGAGGAAGGAATCTAGAAACGAAAACAATTGAGGCGGTTCAAAATTATATTGGGAGGAAAACGTTTGGGAACTATATCTTTGTACATGTTCATTTCCTCTAGTTTATGTTACTCGGGTTCGTAGCATTTCTAGGTGGTTGGCGAATGTTGGTGGGCTCTTGGGATCGATTTTGGATAGTGTCAATTGTTGCTAGGGTCGAGTTGCACAGATTTTCTTTTGTTCTACCATGGCCTTTAAAAGGTCTACCTCCCTTCTTATGGTTTTCTCTTGGAAAATGAATTGCAAAGAAAGAAAGGATTTTTCTTTTTTCTTTTCTATAATTAGAAATGATGTACGAATGTGGACATAAGGTCCATGAGTCACGTCAATAGTTCGTTAGCCTCCGTAGAGACCTGAGTTAGTTACTAGGCCCAACTCACTAGGTAGCAACCTCAAAAAGCAGTCCTAGGTTCTCATAGACGTCTCGGGTTGTCGTTATGGTATTTTTGAAATTAGTAAACTACACAATAGCGTAATAATAATGTAACAACCCTGGGTAAAAATCCATGTAAAAAAATATAAGACCACGATTGACGGGACACATATTCCAAGATGAATGGTGGGAAAAACATCTTAGTGGGTGTTCATTCCAGTTATTATGGCTAGAGGAAAATGGCAAAGGTAATGACAAAGGATTTGGAAAGTAAAAATGACATTTTGGCACATTTGTTTATGAAAATAATGGAAATTAGGAGAAAAGGGAGGTGAAAGGTCACAAGTTGCATGTGAGAAGGAAAATGAAGGAAAATAATGGGAAATGGAGAAAATAGAGGCCTCATTGATAAAAAGGCTTATGAGAATCAATTGGCAAGCTTAATCAGTTCAATTTTGGAGCTCTCTCATTATTCTCTCTCTCTGACTTTTGGACACTTAGATTTTTCTTGGAGCACTAGGGAATTGGATCAAGAAAGGAAAATAAGGCAAGACGAAGCAAAGATCAAGCAAGGGAAAGCATGATCAAGTAGCTACATCAGGATTCTTTGTAGGTATTGATTTTCATGTGTGATTTCCTTCTATATTTGACATGCATGGTATTGCATAAGGTTTTTTTGTTGTTATGACATGGGTCTTTCCAGGTGTGACAATGTTTTTTAGCCTAGCCTTACCATTTCCTGATAGCCTTGATGAGATGGGTTCTCATACTTCGGTTGAGTTGGATCACTGAATTGATTCGAAGCTGAGTGGGGCAGATATCCTAAATGACAAACATATGATCTAGTGGTCCCCGAACCAGACTGTGGATCACAGTAAGGCCACTGACCTAGTAAGCCCTGAGCCAGACTTTGGGTTGTGGTAAAGCCATAATTGTGTGCCTTGGTGGGCCTAGGAATCCTTATCGGTGAATGGAAGGATATATGGTAAAGCCAAGAGGTGGATTTCTCTCCATTGGAAATAATATTCAATGGATATGATGTATGGTAAATCCTGAGAGAACAGGAGGCATTGAAATTCCTCACAGTGTAGGTGGAGAACTCTAGTAGCATCCATGCTTATTTGGTTCTTTTCGGTTGGTTATTGTTGGGTTATGTTATATTATTTCCATGACTACACCATGCATAGTGGGGCAGTGCCCTCCTGCATCGGGTCTGGGGCATCGCCCAAGGAATTTTTTTTTGGACCCTATATTAGGTGGGCAGACCTACCTATGGTTTTGTGCATGGATTTGCACATATTTTTGGGCATGATGGTTTTCAATCCATGGTATTTTATAGATTTGGTCAAGGAAACTATGCTTATGTTCTAATCCAGGGTTAATGGATTGGGGTTTATGGATGCTTCAACACGTATATATATGTATTGTAATATTGAAAGAAATATAATGAAAAATCACTGTGGTAGTCCCAATTTTGGGATCCAGGGGAAAATCTTTGTGTATATTCGTTTTATGTTTTATGTTCTTTCCATTGTTTATTTTCTGTTTTTAGAATTTGTATGCAAGTAATTTTTGTACAGGGTTAAAACCTACATTTGGTATTAGAGTTGTTTTGGCTTCAAGGGGACACCTTTGATGCTAAGGGGTTTTTTTGCTCGGGCCTCTGGTAGACCCTATTCAGTGGGAGATATGTGGGATCGATTCTTGTGGTGAAAGAAGATGGAAAGCAGTGGAAAGATAGAGATCGATAAATTTAATGGTCACATTTTTTAGTTGTGGAAACTCAAGATGGATGATCTGTTAGTGGATAAAGATCAGTGGATTGCAGTAGATTCAGGTACTAAACCAACAACAATGTCAGTTGAAGACTGGGCGAAGTTGGATCAAAAGGAAAAGAGAAAAATATGATTGTGTGTTTCAGATTCAGTATTTCTGAATGTATCTAGGGAAGCTTTATCGAAGGCTTTGTGGGGACAAGTTAAGGACTTTGTACCAGTCTAAGTCTCTGGTGAATAAATTGTTCCTACGAAAAAAGCTGTATAACCTGAGGATGAAAGATGGAGACTTGGCAACAGAGCATATGAACGCATTTAATATTGTGGTAAGCCATCTATTTTCTATTGATATTAAAATTTTAGATGAAGATAAGTGCATCAAGATTTTGTGTTCTTTACCAGATTCGTGGGATAGTCTGGTTGTTGCAATAGGTAGAAATGCAACTGCCTTGCAGTTTGATGAAATAGTCTTATCCTTGTTGTCAGAGGAGATGAGATGGAAAAATATGGAGGGCCAGAATGGTTATGCCTTGTCTATACAAGGATAGTCCCAAAAAATAAACAAAAATAATTCCTCGAGTGGGAGATCTAAATCTCCAAGAAAACCTGTAAAGGTGTGCTGGAAATCAAGAAAGGAAGGGCACTTCAAAAGGGACTATAAATTTAAAGCTCCTGAGAAAGGAAAGGGATCCTATGATGCTCCTTTTGGAGAGGAAAAAACCACCTCATATGAAGGTGGGGATGTGTACTTGGCTTCTTCTTCAATTACACATGTAGATCATGAGGCATGGTTGATTGACTTAGGTGCATCCTTTCACTTTACTCCCCATAGAGAGTGGTTCTGTAAGTATGAGAAATATGATGGTGGTGATGTCTTCTTAAGGGATGATAGCAAGGCTAGAATTTTTGGTCGCAGAAAAGTCAAGTTGAAGTTGCAAGGTCGAAGGTTTAGAACCCTTCTGGGTGTTCCGCATATTCCTGCATTGGTCGGAAATCTAATTTCTGTAAGCAAGCTAGATGATGCAGGTGTAAAAATAGTTTTTGATAAAGATATCTGCAAGATAGTTTAGGGAGCACTGATATTGATGCGGGGAGTTGAGATTGGAACTTTTTACAAGCTTCAAGGTAGCACTATTATTCATGGGTGCAACAGTCCTATGGTTCTTGAAAGTGGAGTAGAAAGTCTAGTGATCTTTGGAGAGAAGGCCATGCTATGGAATCAAAGGCTTGGACATATTGGAGAGAAGGGTCTTCGAATACTTCATGGTAAATATATGATAGAAAGTATGTCTAATAGCTCTCTGGATTTTGATTTATATGAAAATTGTGTATATGGGAAGCAGAATCGGGTGAGTTTCCCCTCTAGTGGTAAGAGGGTGAAATAAATAATAGAGCTTGTGCATAGTGATGTGTTTGGACGTGTGTCAGTTCCATCACTAGGAAAGTATGTGTAATATTTATCATTTATAGATGAATTATCAAGGAATACATGGATATATTTCCTTAGGAAGAAATCTAAGTCTTTGACAGGTTTAAAGAATTTAACGTTCTCATGGAAAACTAGAAAAAAGAAGAAGATAAAGGTGCTGAGGACATATAACATTGGAGGGTTTTTCAAGAAGGAATCTGAAGAGTTCTGTAAGAACTGTGGTATAACATGGCAGAAGACTACTCCATACACACCTAAGAAAAATGGAGTTTCATAAAGAATGAACAAGAAGTTGATGGAAAGGTCAAGAAGCATGTTCGGTGGTGTCGGGTTAGGAGAAGAACTTTGGAAAGAGGCGGTGGAGACTGCATGTTACTTGGTCAACAGATCACCTTCATCAGCATTAAAGGATAAGACTCCAAAAGAGGTATGGACTGGTAAAAAACCTTCTCTTTCACATCTGAGGGTATTTGGATTTGATGCATATGTACATGTTCCAAAGGAGAAAAGAACAAAGTTGGATAGTAAATCTGAAAAGTGCATCTTTATTGAATATAAGGATGGTTTAAAAGGTTATAAGATTTGGAAACCAGAAATAGGAAATGTTGTGTACATAAGAGATGTGGTGTTTAGAGAGGTGAAAAATGTTATTAAACATGAAGTCCTACCAAAGGAACCTGAGAAGATAGAGTTTGAGCCAAAGGAGGAAGAATCAGGCTGTACAGTAGAAGAGGAATCAGAATATGAAGAGCCACAAACTCCTGCTATGAGAAGATCAGTTCGAGAAAGAAGGAAGCCAAAAAGGTATAGTTCATTTTCTATCTGTTCAAAATTTTCTTTAACTATTACTGATGATCCCAGAATTTTGAAGGAAGTAGTAGATTCAGAGGATGGAAAACTCTAGAAAGAGGCCATGGTTGATGAAATGGAATCTTTACACAAAAATGAGGCTTGAGATTTTGTGGAGTTGTGGGCTAGAAGGTAACCCATTGGAAACAAATGGGTGTTCAAGAAGAAGATGGATGCAAAAGAAAAGATGGAGAAATACAAAGCTCGGTTGGTAGAAAAAGGTTATTCCTAGGTGTCAGGAATTGATTTTGGTTATAGTTTTTCTCCTGTTGCCAAGGTAGCTTATATTAGATTACTTTTATCTGTTGCTGCTACTTTTGATTTTGAGGTAAAGTAGATGGATGTGAAGACAACATTTCTTCACGGGGATCTAGAAGAAGAGATCTACATGAAGCAACCTGAAGGCTTTGCAGTGAAGGGTAAGAAAGAACTGGTATACAAGTTAAAAAAGTCTTTGTATGGGTTAAAACAATCACCAAGGATGTGGTATCATAAATTTGATACATTTCTACGGGGACTTGGCTTCACTAGAATCAAAGTAGATCACTGTGTGTATTTTAAATTAATTGGTGACTGTGTTATTTATTTGGTCGTGTATGTGGATGATATGTTGCTCGTTGGAAATGACAAAGAAATTATCTAGGATTTGAAGACCCAATTGTCCTCCAAATTTGACATGAAAGATCTTGGTGCTACAAACTATATTTTGGGTACGGAAATTAAATGAGATCAGGAAAAGAGGAAGCTCTGGTTAAACCAGAAGAAGTATGTCGAGATAATACTGCAGAGGTTTAATATACAGGATAGTAAATCGGTGAAGGTTCATATTCATGTAGGTGTAAAGTTATTTGTTGAACATTGTCCCAAGACACAAGAAGAGGAAGAGGGAATTTCTCGTGTTCCATATGCAAGTGTAGTCGGTAGCCTGATGTATGCAATGGTTTGTACTAGACCAAACATTTCACATGCAGTGGGAGTATTGAGCATGTTTATGTCAAAACCAAGGAAGGAGCATTGGACAACAGTGAAGCGGGTTCTCAGGTATTTCACTGGCACTAGTGATTATGGTTTGTGCTACCAAGGAAGACCAGGATTGTACATAGTTTTGGACATCCATGGCTTTGTTGATGTAGACTAGGCTAGAGATCTAGATCAAAGAAGATCTACAGGTGAGTATGTGTTTAACCTATTTTGAGGTTCAGTGAGTTGGATGAGTAAGAGACAGTTTGTAGTGGAAATTTCAAATACAGTGGCATAATACATGGCAGCCACTCATGCAAGAAATGAAGTAGTTTGGTTGCAGAGATTGTGTTCAAGTATGGGGTTAGTACAATAAGCTATAAGGATAGACTGTGAAAGCCAAAGTGCAATTTTCTTGGCAAAGAACCCTGCTTATCATTCAAAGACAAACCACATTGATGTTTAGTATCACTTTGTGAGGGATATCATTGAGGACAAAAATGTGTTTCTGGTAAAGGTGTACACTTTGAAGAATACTGCAAATGCATTGAGAAATTCTGTGAGCACTGATAAGTTCTCTTCATGTAGAGAAACAATGGGCACTGCAGGGGTAGATCAATGACTAAGCTCTCTTGTAGCCCCTTGTGGAAAGAAAACAACAAGTGGGAAAATTTTTGTGTTTGGCCTCAAAATAGTCCATATTCTGACTCCATTATTCACCAATACCTTCACATTATTTCCATATTACCTTCATGTCACCTCCATTCCACCTCCACATCATTACATTCACCTCATCGTTGGGTTATAACTATGCTTTTCCAAAGTTTATTAATTCTTAACATTTTTAAGTGGATTTATGGTTAAACTTCAGAAAATAATATGCTTATACTTATACCTAACAATTAGAATGAGTTTGTTGACACGTGTAGGTACAAAGGAAGCTTCCAAGGCATCTTTATGTGGCACTCTATGTTCAAATTCGAATTTGAGGAGATTATGGACTTCATGGATAAGATCATGGACCTCATGGAGAAGATTACGGAGGATAGGGTTATGTGTCACCATTGGTTGAGAGATATGTGGAATTGAAGAGGGAATAGTGGATCATCATTATGAGTTTGTTATCCCATCTTGTTGTATAACTAGAAGTGTTATATCCTTCATTTGTAATCTTAACTCTTAGAATTTAGAAACTTAGTCTTTCATTTGTAATTTTAGATTTTAGAATCATTGTAATGTAGAGCTTAAGACCTCTTGGTATGTAGAACTTGGAACTTGTAATTGCAATTTGCAATTGAGGATAAATAAAGTGGATCGAATTTTCTTCTACATTTGACTTCTTTCTAAGCGTGCTTGTGGAGCTATGGAGGGCCCCATTTCCTCACTTGCATACTTGTTTTGATGTAGTAAGATTTCTTTCATTTATGTTTTTAATTTCACTAGTTTAAATATCTTGATGCTGGAAATATAAATGAATAGTCTCTTGTAAGAGAGCTTTCATATTTCCTGTAATCAATTTGAATTATGTTTAAATGCCTTCATTTCTTAGTTAATTGATTAAGATGTTAGAAATATTAATGGACATTCTTCGGTAAGGGAGCCTTAATATTTCTTACACTTGTCACAATGTCTTTAGATTTCATTTTGTTAAATGACTAAATAGGTGTTGGAGATTTCAATGAAAGACATCCTGTAAGGGAGCTTTGACATTTCTTCACCTAGGTTAGTTTAGTTTATCCCTAAGTCCATATATATTGGACGATCCTCGAAGGTTACTCACCTGGATTGATAATAATGAAATCCTAATTTGTATCTGCATCTTAGACCAAACATTTTGGCGCCGTTGCCGGGGAGGATGATTTAGAGATAGACTTAGGAAGTTATTTTTATTGCAATTTATTTTTATGGACTAACTTGTGAAACCTCGTGACAATATGGTTTTCATAAAAGAGTTCAAGTTTGAGCTTTTTGATTTGTAATTAATTATTATTATTATTATTATTAATTTTTTTTCTTTTTTTTCTTTTTTACGTACTTAGCTAGTTTCAAGTTCAATTATTTTAAACCCCCCATTTCTTACTAATTCATCTATGGATGAGAAATTTGAAGATGATGAATAGGTACTTGGAGAAAAATAACAATATTGAAGATTGGTTTCGAAAGAACCTTGTGCCAACTCTAAGGAAAAGACATGATACTCACATTCTTGCAAATAATCAGGTAAATTTTTTTAATCTAGATGTGAGCATTTTTGAATTTTTAGTTTGTAGATGGCTTCAATGAATGCATGCTTTTACCTAGGAAATAAAAAAAAATCTTTCAAGTTAATGTAGAATAGATTAAAATAAATAAATAAATAAATAAAACGAGATGTCAAAGAATTTTCTTTTAGTCTTGTTTTAAAAAATAAATAAATAAAACAATCATCATGAATAAATGAATAAATTCAATGACACAGTAAAAGAGCTACTTCATCATAGTATTTCTATATCTTGTTTCTGTATCACGGGTAAGCCACGAGGTTGATTATCGGAAAGCTTTGTCTTCCAAGAATCTAAATGCCCCCGCGACATTGCAGAAAGAGTATAGACAATGCGAGGTTTTGTCGTAAATATTGATTGTGTTTATTATCCATCCACGCTAACATGCATAAATAAAAACAAATCAAGAGATTAGTATGCTCTCTTCCTGTGCTTCATGCGATGAGGAAGATTAGAAAATATATCGATTTATTTCAAATAAAAATACTCTCGCTAGAAAATTGAGCTACGCATTCTATCGATTATAAAAAATTTGCAAGATTCCAATATCAATATGCTGCAACAATTTAATTTTCTATTCAAACTAAATTCATAGCATATTGAAATAAATCAATGGCATTATTAATGCACATATGATTGTTTGATTTTGTAATTTTTTTTTTAATTACATTCTCTAGTTTTGGCCTCTCGATTTAAATCTATGGACCGATGGATACAGGCACATCAAAGCCATCATTGATTGCGCATGCTTCAATATATTCAATGTTATTTTGATTGCACCATTCAAGACAAGACCTCTGTATCTCTTCCGAAGTCTCTTCATCATCATTCAACAAGCCACAACCTTCACTGCAATCAATACCATAATTCCAAAACTTTGGGTGAGGATCACTCGAGGATTCTCCATACTTCTACAATTTTATTTGGTACTTTGCATGAGCAGGGTGACTAGGTAGAAGATCTGCCTTGTTCCCAATGCATAACAAAATCTCAAACTTATGCAAGTCGACTTCAAAAACCCAGTCTTGAAGAACCTCAAATGATGATGGATTGCTCAGATCAAATACCATCACAAGTGCATCACAATGTTTAGATAGTGAATGAGCATGCTCAAAAGTTTTTTTTTACAAAGATGTGCCATCCAAACACAAACATCACTTGTATAATACTTTGTGTCGATAGTCCAGCCATGGCATGTAATCTTAGATGATGAGAAATTATTGTCTTCTGCGTCCAAAGAAACCAACCTCGTGATGATGGCACGCTTGCCAACACTGGGGAACCGACGATGAAAATGTTGGGCCTACTAGACAGGGATCCTTCCTCTTGTTGTTCTGGTTGGACATATTGGACGCCATTTTTTTCATCAAGAATCTCTATCCTCCTCAGCTTGTGGCACAAGTTCACCAGTGGCATTAATCCATCTAATCGACAACCACAATTTAAGTGATTTTAGCAATTTTATCATGCAGATTTTGGGGCACAGCTGGATCGATAGATCAGGGAGAATGGATTCTTGGTAGATTGTTTGCAAGAGAAAACTGAATGGCCGCAACTGACTCCATTAAAAGCCATTTTTTTTCTCACGCAGTTTGCCAAATAAGGTTCCATAGAACCCTGCATATATCCCAATCGGTTATGAATTGGAGCAAATCATTTCTGGGTTTCATTATTGACCCTGTTCTGAGAAAAACCCACATTTTATTTTTTAGAAATCCATTTTTATCAGGCCAAAAATCAAGATTGAAAGATATGTGTAAAAATTGCTACGCTTTTCTGGCAAACTGCTATGATGAAAAGCGTTTTCCATCTTCATGCAGCACCATTCACTTGTTTCTACTTTACCATGCCCTTCTTTCACCAATTAATCTTTCTCTAATGTTTCACCTATTTCTTTATCTGTTGCGTCACACCTATATCTCAATTGAAAGTTTTGGGGTTTACTACAAAATCATTTTCATTGATTGATTTTATATATTTCTATTCTTGGTTTATAGATCGTTTTAGAGGGAGGATTTGTTTTGATACTGTTTCTCAGTGCCCAAATATTGAGAAACTTCTGGACGAAATGTGGGACAAGGTTGTTGGCAGGAAGAAACCTGATTTTAATAACATCGAAGATGCACGTATACAATTGTAGCAAAGGCTTTGTCAAATTGAACCTCAGCCAAGTTTGGTGGTGTTGGATGATGTCTGGGAAATTGAGCACCTTGACAAACTGTTATTTGAAGGAAAAGGGTTCACGACACTTGTTACAACAAGAAACAACATTGTTGTTAAATCTGATTACTGATATGACCTACCTTGTTTAAGGGAGCCAGATGTTGTATCATTTTTTTGCCATTCAGCATTTGATCAACCGTACATTCCAGAAATAACAGATGACAACCTAGTCAAAGAGATAATAATAGAGTGCAAAGGATTGCCACTCGCACTTAAGGTGATTGGAAGGTCTTTAAATGGTCGACCTCCTAAAGCATGGATCATTGCAAAGGACAGACTTTCTTGAGGAAGAAAATTTATGAATATCACAAAACATCACTTCTGAAATGCATGGCAACAAGCATAGCTACCTTGGACAAAAAAAAAAAGGTTCTTGGACATTAGATTAAATTATTGATTCGTGCGCAACCCAACAACCATTCAACGCAAAATCTACCACTTCCAAAAGTAAGGAGAATAAAACAACAAAGGGATCTGGAATTGCAGGCATTCAAGGATTATCTTGTTGAGCTATACATGGTGAAAATGTTGGATCAAGCTCGGGAATGAAGAGATTGCGATCTCATTCATTGGATTTGGAAGTGTTCAGTTGCTACAATCAAGACGTAATCCCTACCTCCGTGAACCTATCGGTGACTAGCAAATCTGATTGGCGTATTCTGCATTGCAATCTAATCATCGACGGGCGAGTCCTTGCAGCACCACCGTTCCTATCTTGCCTCAACCAAAAACCCTCCATATGCCTTCAATCCCGCTATTTCCCAAGTTTTGTGTTTGTTTTTCATTTATTTTCATTTGTATTTATTTTTGTTATATATTTAGTTTTAATTTGTTTTGATTTAGTTATATATTTTTAGTTCTAATTTCTTATTATAGTTAATGTTTGTTATGTTGTTATAATTATATTAATATATTAAGATAATTGTAATTTTGTTATTATTTGTTATATTTTTAATCGTAATTTTTGTATAGGTTTGTTATTTAATGTTTGTTATGTTGTTAGGATATATATTAATATATGATTGCATTAATATGTTAATATATTTTTTTATAATGTTAGATTATGATTGTTATTGTTATGTTATGATTGTTATTATTTTTTAAAATATATATATATAATAAAAAAAAAAAAAAAAAATTGTTATGTGTTTTGTGATTTAAAAGGTGAATATTAGCATGTGAAGGATATTGACATTTTTTATAAAATAAAACTTTGGTGATATGCAAATTGAGAGAATCATGAGAATTACAGGAATTGGTTAAGATTGCAAGAGTTGGTATAGGTGAAAAAAAAAAAAAAATTGCACAGAATTCACGTAGCACAAATGAAATTTATTCACTTGGATGGTAATTTGTATGGCAACTTCATATTGTTGTATGCTTTATAACATACTAATCTGCAGGACACAACAAATCTATAATGCCGAGCGCTTTGCCATGCAAAAACAGGGAGTAAATTTACTTTTCATGGTTATTTCTTTAAGAATGGATTGATATTAATATCATGATTGAGTCAATTTCAACACTTTGATTGTTCTTAATTTGTTTTATTTGGTAGGAATTTTTTTCATAAGAATCATGAAGGAACTGGCCGTTTCTTCTTGAACACACTTATGTTTTCTTTCTGCCAAGTTTTTTTTACAAGTTACAAGATAATCAACTGATCATTAAGGAGATTACATTGTGACGACAATTGGTCTTCCAAAGACTAAATTCATGAAAAATTCTAAAGACAAATCCATGTCCACAACCACTACCTTGCACCTCCCTTTTAGAAAAATATTTGGAATTCCAACAATTGTAAATCCATAAAGCATGTCATTTCCATATCCATTTTTCACAGCAAGAGTTCTTATTCATTCAACACGCACTTCCTTCCATCCATTCCTAACCCACCAATAAAAACAAAGAAGTTTACTTACAAACTTTTTGCCATTTTCCATTTCCATTTTCTTTTACCTAGCATTTTTCATTTTCCACCAATAAAACCCTACTTCTACATATCATTGAGTCAGAGTCCTAGAGTCTAATAATCTTTAAAAAAAACACCTAGAGACTTGCATGCCTTAATGGCAAGTACTCTTGTCAATGAACAATGGAAGTACATTAAAATTCCTTGTTCATTGGATCTTGTAGGTGACTCGACCACAACAAATTTAATCGTACCTACAAAGATGTGTTAAGCATATTGACTCCCATTGGAATCAATGGTGGGAGCTCTCGTGTTGGCTAGTGGCATTCATTAATGGCCACTAAGTTAACAATTACTTGCTATGATCGACACCAGAACATTTATTGACATAGTAAGATTTGTGCCATCGAATGTTGAAAACTTAAAGACCCATATTTTGTAACGGATGAAGTAGATTTCCTTTCATTGTTTTTCAGTTTCTTTTGATGTAGATGACTTGAGGAAAAGTCAATAAATAACGTTGGGGGCGGGAAAGTGTAACTTCTGAATTTTGTATACCTTCCAAACCTTATACATTTTCAGCTGCATTCAGTAGAAGATTCTGAACATTAAGCAGAAGATCCAACAACAGATTTAGTAGCAGATGCAGCAACAATAAAAGATTCACTTTTTTGATTTCATCCACTATTTTCACAACCAAGTAAAGAATATTATGAACAAGAATTTTTTAGCCACACGTGCACAACTCAGATCCATTTTTGAAAGGGTAAGTTAAGGTATGATATTTTTTAACTTTTAACCATTTAATCCCTTGAAAAGTTGGAATAATAATTTTTGGAAAAACTTCACTTCCTTTCGTCATTTTATCAAATTTCCAAAGTCATTAGTTGAAGGGGGAAATACATTCACATTCATATGTTGCCACATTCGTATAACATCGATATTCATATATCACATTCTAAAACCCACTTACCTTCAAAATATATTCACTCTTACATGAGCATATAAATGTCTTTGTCAAAAGTATTTAAAAGTTAATTGGATGCCAACACAATCATGGTTGTTACAAAAGAACCAACCATGATGCATTCCAACAAAAATAATCTGCAATAAAAATCACATTATCAATATGCAAAGATCATACACTAAAATTGAATGCAACAAACAAAATATGGTTGAAACACAAGAACCAACCAAGTTGCAGTTCATCAAAAACACTTTGAAAAAGTTAAGTAAATGATATCATGCAGAGTTTAAGCCAAAGCTTAAGTATCAAAAAGTAATGTAATAGATTGCATGAGGACATGCAATACCTTCAGTTTGGGGGTATGTTGGGCCTCAAAATAGTCTCTATTCTCACTCCATTATTCACCAATGCCTTCACATTACTTCCATATTACGTTCATGTCACCTCCATTCCACCTCCACATCATTACATTTACCTCATCATTGGGTTATAACTATGCTTTTCCAAAGTTTATTAATTCTTAACATTTTTAAGTGGATTTATGGTTAAACTTTATAAAATAATATGATTATACTTATACCTAACAATTAGAATGAGTTTGTTGACACGTGTAGGTACAAAGGAAGCTTCCAAGGCATCTTTACGTGGCACTCTATGTTCAAATTCGAATTTGAGGAGATAATGGACTTCATGGATAAGATCATGGACCTCATGGAGAAGATCATGGAGGATAGGGTTATGTGTCACCATTGGTTGAGAGATATGTGGATTTGAAGAGGGAATAATGGATCATCATTATGAGTTTGTTATCCCATCTTGTTGTATAAATAGCAGTGTTATCTCCTTCATTTGTAATCTTCATTTTGTAATCTTAACTTTTAGAATTTAGAAACTTAGTCCTTCATTTGTAATTTTATTTTAGAATCATTGTAATGTAGAGCTTAGGACCTCTTGGAATGTAGAACTTGGAGCTTGTAATTGCAATTTGAAATTGAGGATAAATAATGTGGATTGGATTTTCTTCTACATTTGACTTCTTTCTAAGCGTGCTTGTGGAGCTATGGAGGGCCCCATTGCCTCACTTGCATACTTGTTTTGGTGTAGTAAGATTTCTTTCATTTATGTTTTTAATTTCATTAGTTTAAATATCTTGATGCTGGAAATATAAATGAATAGTCTCTTGTAAGAGAGCTTTAATATTTCCTGTAATCAATTTGAATTATGTTTAAATGCCTTCATTTCTTAGTTAATTGATTAAGATGTTAGAAATATTAATGGACATTCTCTTGTAAGGGAGCCTTAATATTTCTTACACTTGTCACAATGTCTTTAGAGTTCATTTTGTTAAATGACTGGATAGGTGTTGGAGATTCCAATGAAAGACCTCTTGTAAGGGAGCTTTGGCATTTATTCACCTAGGTTAGTTTAGTTTATCCCTAAGTACATATATATTGGACGATCCTCGAAGGTTACTTACCTGGATTAATAATAATGAAACTCTAATTTGCATCCGCATTTTAGACAAAATAGTTGGGTTGCGTTAAATTATTTTCACGACTACCCCCACGTGCGGGGGTGGGGGGGGGGGAAGCACCCCTTGTATGTTGCATTGGGTTCTGCTATCCCCCATGTTGGGGGGTAGGCAGGGGGATGGTAGCCTCCTTGCATGGGGTACAGGGAAGCGCCTCAGGAATTTTTTTTGGAGCCTAAATTAAGTGGGCGGACCTACCTATGGTTTTGTGCATGGATTTCGCACATGGTTTTAGGCATCACTATTTTCAGTCCATGGTATTTTGTAGATCCGGTCAAGGGAACTACGGTTATGTTCTAATCCAGTGTTAATGGATGCTTCAACATGTATATATATGTATTGTAACGTTGAAAGGAATATAATTAAAAATCAATCTAGTAGTCCCGTTTTTGGGATCCAGTGGAAAATCTCTGTGTGTATCTGTTTTATGTTTTATGGTCTTATCATTGCTTATTTTATGTTTTTAGAATTCATATGCAGATAATTTCTGTACAGGGTTAAAACCTACAGTTATGAGTCCCACATTCATGCTTGGAATTTGACATGGGGGTGATTGGTTGAAGAGTGACTTGGCTCAACCAATCTATGGTCGAGTGGAACGTGGTAGTCCCATCTCCATTTGGTTTTGCATTCATTAATGAGAAATTCATTCCCTTGGTCCTCATGTGTAGATGTACTGATTTATATGTGGATTTTATAGCTAATACTTTTATGGTATTTCTATTGTTACTATGTTGGTTATATGTATATTTTATAACAACATCTATGTATGGCTCTTAGTTTGTTTTTACTTGTAAATGAATGGACAATGTATTTATAACTTAATAGATGATAATGCAGCGAATGACATGAGGGAACAATGGTTCTTAGCAGTTATCACATAAGTATGAAATACCTATTCTTAATTCTGTTGTTTACACCTGTAGATTACATGTTTGCGATATGTTTGACAAAATGAATTTCATGGCTAATAGGGGTCTGGCTAAGGGTTTATTTAAATAATTTCTTCTACTCCATTTTTTCCCTATTATTTTACTACTCTTAAGATATCATTCCATTCTGGGCAATGACCTGCGCTCTGGCCCGAAAAAAGTGGCTCAAATCCCAGGGACGCTGGCACAGAACTAGACAAATTGGTCCTTGGACACTGGGATGCAGGAATGTGAGAAAATATAGAGGGCCTTGGATGCTGGCATGCCC
Organism: Pinus taeda; assembly: GCA_000404065.3. Lineage (NCBI taxonomy): Eukaryota > Viridiplantae > Streptophyta > Pinopsida > Pinales > Pinaceae > Pinus > Pinus taeda. Next base: position 45,371 of record APFE030646176.1, read on the forward strand.
ATAGCATGAGAGCGTCCAGAGGGAAAGTGATGAGAAGCTTCAGTGGGACCCAGGGGCAAGCTGGCTGAAGTGTTGGCCTAGTTCTCAGGGGTCCTATAGCTGATGTGGAAGGTTTTTGTGTTGTGTTTCCATCGATTTCCATCGACTCCATTTCCATAAGGTGACGTAGGAGGTTTAATATAATCATAGAAGCCTCTCATAACATGTTTACCCCGATTGGATTGTTACTTGGTAGATGTGGGAAGAGGGTGTTACAGATAAAAAATATCTATATTGTTTTTTAATTTTTTCTGTAATGGAAAATGATGTGCAAGTGTCAACATAAGGTCCATGAGCTAGGTGATAAGTTCATCAGCCTCTGCAGAGACCTGGGTTAGTTACCATGCCTGGCTAGCTAGGCAACAACCTAGAAAAACAGTCTCGGGTTCGCTTAGAGGTCTAGCGTTTTTGTTATGGGATTTTTGAAATTGCTAAACTATATAGTACCACAATGATAAAAAATAGCTACGTTGTCGAAATATTTAACCAAGATGTATAAATGAAAATAATGACCAAAATATGAGACAGTCGAAAGAATACAGGAAGTGTATTTGAGTTAAGTGATAAATGAAGCAGAAACGCTGAGGGTTTTGAAAATAATGTAACATAAATATATCAGACATAAATTTTGTAAATATTTAGCTGGAAAAGGTTCAAGTGGAAAAGATTCAGGTCCAAAACAAGTTAAACCTCGGAGCTAAAGACTTTGATAAACCCCATATATATAGTGAGGTTGTGGTTATGGGATTTTTGAATTGTAAACTGCACAGTTCAGCAAAGCGATAAATGAAGAAGAAACCCTTAGCGTTTTCACAATATTGTAGTGCAGATATTTGAATAAAAACATTTTTTAAACAATGAGCTCGAAAACATTGACCTCGAAAACATTCAGGTCGAAAATAGGTTAAACATCAGACCTCATGAATTTCATAGACTCGATATATAGAATGATGTTATGGTGATGGGATTTTTCAAATTCCTAAACTATAGAGAACCGCAACAATAAAAATTTCCCGCATTGTCGACATCTTTAAGAAAAAATGTGAAATACAAAAAATGACGAAATTCTCAGAGAGTCAAAAGAATACATGCAACTATATTTCAACTAACTGATAAATGAAGCAGAAACTCGTAGAGTTTTGAAAGTATTGTACTGTATCATTTAATAGAAATGTATCCAAAATATTTCGAACATAACATTTCGAGCATAAAATTTAATAAAAACATATGGAAAGTATTAAAACAATCATGTTGTTTCGGAAAAAAAAATGTCTAGTAAACCCTAACTACCCTTGGATAGGACATTATTTTACAATGGGAGAATAGATAACAGTGTCTATAATCCGCCAAGAAAAAAAATTGAAGAAAAGAAGCAAGAAGCTCATATTATTAAGAACTTGGATGATGTGAGAATGAGAGACACAGCTAGGAAGTAGCCGACAACCATACCTGCACAACAAAGACAAGGAATTTTCTCGTTAATAATCTGAGGGCTTAAGATATCAACAGAAAAATGTGAGGCAAGAAACTGGGTGCCTCTCTAAGAAAACATAGCCACAAACGGAAGCGACTAGAGGGATTCGTTCCCTAGAGTCGAAACTTGTTCTGGTCGACTACTTTGTACAGGGCTCTCTGGAAGTACTCTATTGTTAGAAATATTTGGTGAATTTAATTTTTGTTTTAGGGGAGGGGAGAGGCAGAGAGTTATAACTTTCATGAAACTACTTTCACAAAACTAGGTTCATGCACCACGAAGCAAATTTCGCAGAGCTACCTTCGCAAACCGCGAGCCTAATTTCCCAGACTTGGATTTCGCACACCTTGGAACTATTCCAGAGACTTAATTAATACTCACAGTAAAAATAAGAAGATAGGTTTGGAGCAACAAACTAAAACTTGGTATTCATTTCTTAAACATGAAAATACATCTACATGAGACTGTGGCTCATTTACAAAATAAAATAAAATTTTATAGAGATTTAAACTTACGCGGAATAACACAGTAAAATAGAGTAACTGTTGTTTTCACGCGCCCACCAAAAATTCCTCTACCATTTTCTCCACAAAGACTTGTGCCCTTTTCTTACTTCTTACTCTCTAACCTCTCTACACAATATAACTCTTAAAAAATTACTTTTACATTCATATATATCTCAACATACAATTTTACATTTAATTCATGACAGAGCGAAATTATTTTTGATGTTGATGTTGAGTGTGATCAGAGTCGCGCATGTGTTTCTGGTGTGTGGGCAAGGTTTTTGAATTAATGCTTGCCCATATTTGTTTACCTAAGTACATAAATTATTTAAATGCCTTTGCTAGGTTTCTGAATGGTTCACGTTTGACTTCAGACCTTCTATCTTCACGCTGAGATGCAATCTGCAAAAATTTCTTGAATCAGAGATGCAACCTGCAAAAGTGTCTGACATGTATGGCTGTTGTCAGGTTGTTTATTGTGGTGGTTGGGATTATTATTTCCAACACTCCCCCTTAATCACAACTGCCACCATTGACAATTCCCAAACAGCTTATGAGATAAACAAAATTTTCTCCTACCAATGGCTTTGTGAAAATATCAGCAAGTTGTTCCTGTGACCTACAATGTTGCAACACAATTTCATCATTGTTAATCAACTCTCTAATAAAATGATATTTAGCATCAATACTCTTGGTCCTTTTGTGGAAGACAAAATTCTTTGACAATACAATTGCTGAGGTATTGTCACAGAAAATAGTTGTCACGCCCTCTTGGTCATGATGAAGATCCCTCAACATCCTTCTCATCCAAACTACCTGACACGCTGCTGTTGTTGCTGCGACATATTCAGCTTCTTCTGTTGACAATGACATTATTGGCTACTTCTTGGAGGCCCATGAAATGGCTCCACAACCCAAATGAAAAACATATCCTGATGTGCTCTTTCTGTCATTGACACTGCCTACCCAATCACTGTCAGTGTAACCAACCAGCCTAAAATCACTGGTTGCTGTGTACAAAATGCCATACTATTTTGTCCCATTGACATACCTCATAATCCTTTTCGCTGCTTGCCAATGTGTTTCCTTGGGTGTCTCCATGAACCTTGACACCAAACTTACTGCGTGCATTATATCTGGCCTAGTTGCAGTCAAATACATCAGGCTGCCTATCGTGCTTTTGTATAATGTCGGATTGACATTACTGCTACACTTTTCTTTGCTCAACTTCAACCCTATGATAGTTGGAGTTGGTGCAGATTCGCTGTTCTGCATTTTAAACCTCTCCAAAATTTCTGCCACATACTTTTCTTGAGAGATAAAAATGCCATTTTCTGTTTGCTTCACTTCTATGCCCAAAAAATATCTTAGCAATCCCAAGTCAGTCATTTCAAACTCACTCTTCATTACTTGTCTAAAATCAGTGATGAGGAAATCATCACTGCTTGTAAAGATCAAATCATCTACATATAAGAAAACAATGAGAATATTACCTTTGCTCTCTTTGATGTAGAGAGTAGGCTCACCGTCACATTTGTCGAAACCATTGTTCAACAAGTAAGCATCTATCC
>APFE030646186.1:0-100681 GCA_000404065.3 Pinus taeda
ACAAGCTGCCACCAACGGACCCGACCCCTCCCCTTGCCACCTACACGACAATCCAGAACTGGCAGGGTTTGAACCCGCCCGGGTCGGTGGGGTCGATCCACCTCTCAGGTGGTTCCATAACACAGAACCATATACATAACAACGTAACCGCCACTTAAAACACACAACAGTTCTGACAAATCATGTACCAAAACAAATCTGTGCCAAAATAATTATATGCACCCATTTTGGCCAGGGGCGGGATTTGATCCCTTCACCTCCGTGCCTCCATTCCTTTGCCTAACCATCATGCCACGAGTGGCATCTTTGTAAAGTCTACCACTCTACCATCATATAAACTCGCCTTTCAGTGCAACAGGGAGAGGGAACAGAGAGCGGAGAGTGGAACAAAGAAACGAATGAGTAGTGGAACCATGATCCCAAGGTGGAACTTAGAGTCAGAACCATGAGCTGGTTAGAACCTTGACACATTTTTTTAGACCAACTATTGGTACCAACTATTCATTTGGGACTGCTAAGCATAAAGCCTCCATAAAATCCTCCGCATCCCTTTAAACCATTGAAGATAAAGGAATCTCTCAGCTTAGTGCCAATTCATTGTATAGACATGATTATGATGCAATAATGAGATGCCATCTTGTGGTTGCATTCTTGCTAGTATTGATTTTTCTTTCCATATGAGTTAGAGGAACAAGTTCTACTCCAATTCACTGCTCCATAAATAGCGGGGGTGATGTAATCATTCCTAAAACTCAACATTAGGTTATGTAGTTTATCTACAATCATGCCATTCATTTTTTTATCCATTATTTTTTAATTTCTCTCCTTTATAGGTTCAATATGATAAACCACATTAATCTCATCTACCTTGAACAAAATTTCGACTCTTTGTCAAATTGGTTGTGGCCTAACTATTGTTCGCCCACTGGAAACCCAATAAGGTAGGGCAATTTTTTTTCTCATTTATATTTTTGATGACTTTGGAATCCACCATTTTACTTATATTACCAAAATTAACATCAATATCCTTTAGGTGGTCAATAGGATATGATGTATTGATTCTATAGTTACAATTGTATTGGCGATATTACTAATTATGACTTTCCCATAATTTCCCATGACTTATTTAGGAGGATGTTCATGTTAGATCTTAGATACAACCATGATACAACATGACATATCATACTTCATATCAATGGATTTTAACATCCATCTTAAATTATTGACCAATATAAGGCTCTTTTTATATCTGATCCATCAAAATTTACTAGAATTAAGTAAGGTGGTTGTTACACAGTATTTTGTCACACCTCCTGCACTTCCCCATGAAATACCCTGAAGTGCCCGAAACATGACCATCATGCAGTGTACTTATTCAGATATGTAGCTCATATCCTCCCTAGAACATTGATTGGAAAATTCCTTGAGCTTTCCCTTGAAGAAATAGCTTTAGAACCCTAATTTTGAGACTCATCGCTCTTATGAGGTTAAAAACCATGACGGTCACTCGTTGCATCACCTTGACCCATGATGGCATCACTCTATTTCCTTGTATACTCATGATGATCCCCAAAAAGGAAATTTTCCCAAAGAGGATGAGAATCTTCGTGATCTAGAAGCTTTCGGAGTGACGAGATGGAGGTTGTTTGGTATAGATGAGGTCGAATTCTCCCAACATGGCCTCTTGGTCTTATCCCTACAACCTACCTCCTTGAGATGAGGACCTATTCCTATCTTTGGATAGATCCTAAACCCCTTTCCTTGCCTCTATATTCATCTTCTCTCATTCATAAATGGTTAGAGGCTAGTTGGTCTATGTCTATTTGCACCCTTATGCTAAGATTGTGCCTAGAGGCTATTCATTTGACTTGGAGAAGGAGTGCTTGGAGAGTTCTTGGCTTGGACTTGGATCACCACTCAAGGAGAGCCTATCAACATCAAGGTTTTGGTTGTAAGCTTCCCTTTATTTTCTAATAATACACAACTTTTGGTTCATTTTCGCAAAATGCATATGTTCATGTATCATTTAGCTTGACATTCCTTGATCAGTTAAGTAGGTTGCTATTGGATTTACTATTTGTTTTGGCATTCCTTGTTGTGCCTTGATCACTTGTGCAGGTGCGTAAACATTGAGAGAAGAAGGAACAAGCCCACCGTACAAGCGGTTCAAGGTCTTCAACAAAGGAGATCGAAATAACATCAGAACGAGGTAAGCCATCTCCTTCATTCTTATTTTCAATTGTAATATAGGAAGATGTCTAGTTGATTGTCACTTCAGTTGTTAGACCCACTCATTGGGCTAGAGGGATCATCTCTGTCCATAGAGAGGATCTACCTTCACAACAAAATGGTGGCTCCACTAGGGAGCTATGATCCTTTCCATTCAATCCTTCACCTTTTTTTGTGATGAGTTTGAACAACCGCCCATTTTCTAACTTGTTTGCTTTTCTGTAACTATTTTCACTTGCTGGTGATTGCTTGAGAACAATGATTTTTGTCTGGTCTTGAAGGTTTCTTATTTTTTCTTTATTTTTCTCACCCATCATGGGTTTACCTCTCACGGTCATGATGGCATCGTGAATGTTTTAATTACAGTTGCGATGATCATTATTTTTCCTATGACAGACACAATGATCACAAAGTATAAGAGAAAATAAGTTTTTTCTTCTTGTTTTCAGTCTTTGTGTCCTCTATCAGTGATTTTTTGGAGTGTCTATGGTTTTTTTGATTGATTGTCTTGATTAACTTGCAAAATTTGTCTCATTGGCTTTGAAGTGAAAACTAATTAAATTCTAGGGTTTCTAGTCAATTGATCATCACTTGCTGCTTGTTGGTGTTGTTGAGATACTTGTTTTTTTTATTGATTGAATGTTGTTTTCTGTGGAAATCATTGAAAACATCGTTTTTCATTTATTTTAGCTTGTATTTCAAAATTTACTTTTCGTGAAGATGCATTAGATTAGTTGCATTGAAAAGTTAATTTTTGAGATTCATCATTGAGAATAGATCACATTTTTCATTGATTGAAAGCTAAAAACTGTATTAGATACATCAAATCATTCAAAATGGAAAGAAACACATAATTCATCTAAGTGCATCTTTGTAAGGTAAAACGATTTTACTTTCAAAAAAGTTGCATTTAGGATAGTTAGAAGTTAAGATCATTTTTACTTTTGGCATTGCATTTAGTGAAATGAAAGATTAGATTTCGTTTTCACATTTTTCATTTGGAAGACGGAAGTGAAAGTTAGTGGAAGGCATTTTGCATGATACATTTTGTTTGATGCATTATTAATTGAAATTTCTTCCTTTGATTAGTCTAGCTTTCATTGAAACGAATGAAAAGTTTCAATTTCATCATATAGTTGCATCATAGGTGTTCAGGTGACATCATTAGGCCTTGAAACTGAAACATAATTTTAATACCAACTTTAAAATATATCAATTAATCCAAGGAGCATTTGAAACATTAACGCTCATACTTAGTGGTCTAGGCTAGAGATGTGTTCCGACGTCTTTAAAACTTAGCATTGTCATTCGCTCTTGCATTAGATAGTGCTAGCACAGACTTGTGTTTCCCGTACCATCAAGTATATAAAGGGAGACCCTCATAGGTTGCAAACCTTTATCCATAGGAAGTCGAGACTGCCGCCCTGTAAACATGATACACCGAACACAACACTCAAGGAGATTTCCTGCACTTACGTCAAGTCCTTGGTAAATTTATTTGCTAAGGTGTATGTTGCAGTTCACGGTTACTTGGTGCTCATTTTTTCCTTGAATAACCTGAGTAGTCATTTCGATCTTTTCTAACTCCATACACTTTAAAAGATCATCAAGCACTTGTCCTTTCAATCTCGCTAAACTTACGAAAGTGGCTAGAGTCACCTTTTCATCCTTTTCTTGGCTCTTAAAACATTCAAAGGAAAATTTTTTGTTTCAAATTCTAATATAAATTAATTGACAACGAAACAACATCCTTCTTGGGGAAATACTCCTTAGCAGATATTAGGTTGATACTAATGGAAACATTTCCTAAGTCTACCAGTCAAGGAAACCCCTCTGATGGGAATCCTAGTCCTTTTCATTCTTTTTGAAATACTTGTGCTCCCTATATGGCAACATTGTCCCTTCCTGGATTGACCATTGGTATGCCATTTTGGTTATTTTTGACCTCGGTGGTTTCAAGTGTCCAAATTGATTTTCAACCAAGTTCTCCTCCACCTGAATAACATCAATCTTATGTTGATCCTAAATTTGACCCCTTGCCTTCTTCTCCTATTTCTTCACCCCGTTATTCCTCTTCACCTGGTGAAATTCTGGACTCTAGTAATTAGGAAGCTAAGAGGAAGAAGAAGAATACGAACAAGAAGAAGCAAACTAAGCAAGGGGGAAACCAAGTAGCCATTTCTATGGATGCAACTAATGAAGAAAAATATTCTAACAAACCCCATAAAGTAAAATTACCTTGCATGTTATGTAAGGGTGACCACCTTCTTCAGAATTGTCTTAGTATTCCCAAGGTCTTAGAAGTGTGGTCCACAGGTTCACATCGACCTTTGTCATCAACCTCTAGCAATCATGCTAGTGACAAACCTTCAACTAGTAAAGTCCATGGGAAAATGGGAAAATTCAAATTTCCCTATAAGTTGTGTGAAGGAAATCATCCCATTCACCTTTGTCCTCTTATGGATGAAGCTTCCAAAGAGTTGGGAAACGTTACCACTTCTCAACATCATCTTCTGGCTGGGTATTGAAAGCTTTCCCCTGATCCTTCACTAGTTGATCCAGTGATTGATCAAAATTCATCTTTTGTCAACCCCACTCTCTCTGAAAGTGAGTCTCATGAGTCCATTCTCGACCAACCATTGGTTGAGAAACTGGTAGAATTGACTCCACCTTCAGTTAACCATACCTTTCTGGTCGAGAGTGAACCTCATACCACTCAGTTTCTTCTGGTTTCTTTAGTTTTGAGTGAACTGGAGGGAAATCCTCCCATTCCTGAGGTGCATGGGAGAATTTATCCTATTCCCATCAAGTAATAAGGCAACTCTCCTATTTGTATGGCACCCCCTCTGAGTAGTTTGGTCACTTCTTTTGATTGGAGTCGACTGGCAGGATACCATCTTCCGTCTTATGTGCCTTTCCAGAGTATCATACAGGCTTATCATATGGTCATACCTAGAATAGTCATAGATGAGGGCGCATCTGTTAGTATTTTGTCCTCAACTGCTTGGCAAGATTTAGGTTCTCCTCAGCTTGTCCCCATCACCCAAAATTTGTTAGCTTATAACAGAGGAACCAATCAACCGTTAGGTATCCTTCCTAAGTTACCTATTACTTTGGGAGGAAAGACTGTCTATATAGACATGATGGTTGTTCAAGACCCATTGGATTTTAATCTACTCCTTCGCTATGACTATGTTTACGTCATGGGAGCTGTTGTCTCTTCCCTCTTTCAAGTGATGTGTTTCCCACATGACAGAAGCATTATGATCATTGATCAGCTTACATTCATTGGTACAGAACCAACTCCCACTCAATCATCATCCCTAAATGGTTCTTATGCGCAAGCGATATCACCCCTGCCATAGGGTAATTATGTGGCCACCTCTTCCATGCCCACATCTATTGATGATCTAGTAGGTGATGTAGTACACCATGTACTGGGGGCATTGGAGCCTGATTTTTCATTTGGATCCCTGGACATGTATCCCTTCTAGAATGTTGTTCTCCCATTTGATGAGAAGCTCTTGGAAGACATGGCCTCTTTTGGTTTGTGATCAAAGATCTAGAGAAAAGTTCAGTGTCTTGTTTCAAGCTCCTTAAAAAATGAAACAAGGGATTTGGAGAAGAGTTCCTTGTCCTGTGTCAATCTCGTTAAAAATGAAACAAGGGATTTGTTGTAGAGTTCCTTATCTTGTGTCAAGCTCGTTAAAAAATGAAACAAGGATCTTGTTCCTTGTCTTGTGTCAAGCTCCTTAAAAAATTAAATGAGGGATATGAGGATAGTTCTTTTACTATGTCAAGCTCATTAGAAAATGAAATAGGTCTCCATGAGCATGGTTCTTTTCCTATGTCAAGCTCATTAAAAAATGAAACAAATCCCCTTCCAATTTGATTCTTTGATTAGATCTCTTAAAATCCCAGTCAAGTCTTTCACTTGATCTTATAAGTGAACCTTCATTCCATCCACTTGTTAGTAATCAGTAGTCTACTTAGGTGAATGAAATGAAGCTTGGGTGGCATGTACCTTGAATTGAGTCATTATGTTGGGGGCATGCAAACTTATCTCAAGCATAGTTTATCTTTGTCTCGAGCTTGTGTAAAAATGAATTCAAATCCAATCATAGTTTATATAATGAAACTAAATTATATTACAAGGTTGTAAAGCATGTTTTACAATACCTCAAAGGCACTACCCAATTTGGAATATGTTACAACTGGACAGAGGAAGTGAAGTTGTGTGGTTTCATAGATGCAGATTGGGTAGGGATTCCATACAACCTAAAAGTACATTAGGTGGAATTTTCAGTGTTGGGTTCGCAGTTGTTTCCTAGTACAACATGAAGCAAATATCTATGGTGCTCATCTTGGTAGAAGAAAAATACATGGTTGTAACTCAAGCAACATGTGAGGCAATCTGGATGAGAAAGATACTTGTGGGATTGTTTGGTTAGATAATGGATCCAACTGTGATCTATTGTGATAATCATATTTGCATTAAGCTCTCTGAGAATCTAGTATTTCATAATCGATCCAAGCATATAGATATCTGGTATCATCATTTATGGGATTATGTGCAAAAGCAAATAATGTTGCTACAATACATTTTGAAAGAGGAACAAGATGTTGACATCTTGACAAAGGCTTTGTCAGGAGGGAAGTTTGAGTTCCACAAGTGCAGGATAGGGGTGGTTGATAGTCCCTTTATTACTAAGAGGGAGTGTTGAAAAATGCAACAAGAAAGTCTCAATTTAATTTTTCTTTGGTCAAATTGATAAAATTTTATTTTCACATCAACAAATAACTTGGATGCATTTAACTTTTGTGACATGGATTTTTTCACTCAGTTAGCTCAACAAATTCAAGTTAGAGGAGTTGGAGTTCAATTAAGAATGTGTGATTTCTAATTTGTAGCAATCAAGGTCAGTTATTTTAAGTTGTTTTCAATTAAAGTCCTTGAAAATTAAAATTTATTGTCCCTAAAGATTGTAACCATTGGACTCCTAGTACAACATCAACACCGCCCATAGGAATGGAAAGAACTAGACTATTCAATACATATTCCCCCATGGTTATCTTGATATTACGACACTTTCCAGAGAAATTTATAGTTCCTCCATTTGCAACCATCACTTGACACTCGGGTGCTAGATATAGGAATCAATTCAATTCTTTGTCTATCTTACAATGAATAAAATTATGAGTACTACATAAATCAATCAACACGATTACCTTTTTGTTCTTGATATATCTTTCTATATTGAGGGTTTGAGGAGTGGCAATTCCTACCAATGCATTACAAGATATGGTAGGATTCATTTCTTCTTTCTCTGGGGATGATTCCTAGTGTATATCCTCCTATTTTGATGTTTTTTGTTCCTTTTCTTCCTCCTCTTCACAATCTATGTAGAATAATTTATTCTTAGCACACTTATGAAATTTAGTTTATTTTCTATCACAACTATAACAAAGCCCTTTTTCTCTTTTTTCCTCCAATTGTTGTGGCATCAACATTGTAGGTTTTGGAAGGCTATTAGCAACAACACTTCCATATTTATAGTTGTGAGTGGTAGAATTCCTTGTTGCCATAATTTTTCTTTCAACTTTTCTTGCCACCCTGAATGCCTTCTCCAATGAATCAAGTTCCCAAAGGTGAACCTCATGTTAGATGTTCTCCTTCAAAGTCCCTATGAATACATCAATCCTATGCTCCTATGGAATATCAATTACCCTAATATTCAATTTTTGGAAGTCCTCAATGTGCTACGCCATTGAACCCTTTTGTTTGAGATTTATCAATTGGCTAAAGAATCTTTTTCTATTTGTATCTTCATAATGCGCTATAATTTCCTCCATAAAAATTAGTCAAGATAAAAGTGGTTTATAAGAACAAATCCATCTATACCATACAAATTGATTGGGTTATAAATATAAAGATTAAATGTGTATCTTTTATGTGTGTTTCACATCATTCAGATAAAAATATTTCTCCGTCTGTAGTATCAATGTTACCAGATCCTTGCCATCAAACTTCCTCATATCTATCTCTAGAACGTGGTGGTTCTTAAACCCCACATTAGAGCCTCTAAAATCATAATTCATATTAATTTTGTCCTCATTATGATTTTCATGGATTACCTTGTCACCATCGTGAAGCCTTTCTTGCAACAACTTTGTCAAACTTTCCTTCAAACCTTCCATGTCTTCTTTTAAACCATTCATCTTAGCTTCCATGCCATCCTTAAAAATTTCTGTGTGTGATTTTAAACCCTCCATGTCCCATTTAAGTCATCCATGTCCCATTTTTTTTGATCTTTGGTTGTTCTTTGTGAGAGTGAAATTTGTTGCACTTAGTCTCATAATTTTGTTATATCATGTTGCAATTATTCCTCTTCATGCGTCATAGTAGAGCTTTCTAAGGGCTTAATGGGTGTAGAGTTATTTTTTTTGGGAGACATTTTAGAACAAAATACTGATATATATACTTCAATACACTCTTGGAATCAGTTCAAACTAATTTTTCAATTTTTATTTTTATTTTTTATGTAAAACTTAAAAGAATGCACACCTTTCTCTTGCTTTTTAGGAGCTCGATATTGAAGTTGTTTTATCTATTTAATTTTAGATCTCCAAGGTCTGAAATTTCATCTTCTCGTAGCCCTCTAAGTCTTCTTTCGAACCCCATAATTCATAATGATATTGGATTCTTCAAGAAAGAGTTATTCCCGATCTCCCATGATGACCTAATTATAGATTGATTCAATAGAGTAAACTTGTACAGAGTTCCACACATCACTGTTTCAACGTTCGGCCTTGAAAATGATACAAAATAAACTATATTTTGTGCAATTTCCATCACTTTTTACCAAATTAAAATCCGATAAAAGGAGAGAAAGTTATGGTGATTTTCCCTAGGTCACTTGTTTGAGAATGAATTATGGATCTTACAAAAACCCTAACTTCCTCATGTCATATCTCTAAAATTATAGTGAACCAAACTCTAACATTTTTACACGACATTTATCGAGATTTAATTTCTAAATGGTCAAAATTTAAGCTTCTTCAACCTTGTATAAAAAAATTTATAGAAAAAATTCCAATATGGCATGTTTGAAGAAGCGAAGCCCTAGAATCTAAAGCTCTAATATCAAATCTTATGCAACCAGCTCATAGAAAAGATTGATCAACGACCTAAAAATTATCCTATTCTAGGGGGAAACCTCCTTTACATTACATAAATGAAAAATTCTTGGATGATTCAAATGATAATACCTCTTTGGTATATATAGGAGTCAAAGGGGTCACAATATAATCAGAGCCTACATAACAATAATAATGTAAGGGCCCAATAATAACAATAGTGGGTTTCTATGGGGTACAACAATAACAACATGGGGGATACATGGACACACCAATAAAAATAGGGGGCTACAATAATAAAAATAAGGGGAGTACGCTATTATTATAGGGACCTAATAGAGGAAGTGTTAAAAAATGTAGCAAGAAAGTCTCAATTTTATTTTCCTTGGTGAAATTGAGAAAATTTGATTTTCACATAAGCAAACAACTTGGATGTAGTTAACTTGTGTGACATGGTTTTTTTCACTCAGTTAGCTCAGTAAATTCGAGTTAGAGGAGTTGGAGTTCAGTTAAGCATGTGTGATTGCTAATTTGTAGCAATCAAAGTCATTTATTTAAAGTTGTTTTCAATTAAACTAGTTCTAACTATTGGCAGAACTAGTGGAAGGTTAGTTGTGCAGTGAGACAATAGTCTAACTCAGTGATAATCTAGTTAACTGATCAATCAACCCAAAATAGATAGTGCATGCGGAGAATTTGAGTTCCCCAATTGTGGTGGATATTCCAAGGCAGTGTAACATTAATTGTAGACCAGTCTTGAGTGTATAGGTGTTGCATGCAGTCAGATGATCAACCTTGGGAATTGCGCAAGCATTTTGGAGGAAATTCCCAAATAATAGGGGTCTAATTTCCTCAGGAATTGGGAAAGGAAATAGGGGTTGAAGTAGAGGTAGAAATTGAATAAGTATGGGTTAGAGCTTCTCGATGAGATAGAGATAGGTTATTCACTTGTAGGTTGAGCTCAGATTGAGAAAGCAATTGTAATACATCTCTATTCATCAGATGAATGCAAGCAAGAAAAGGGGTTTTTAGTAGATTGTTTTCCCCTAGAAAAATACTTTGTGCATGTATGTTATTTCTTGTTGCATGTCTATGATAGATGTTCTAAATTTTGAATTTAATTACACATAATAGTAGAGTAGGATTGTGTCTTTTGATTTAGATTAAAATTCTGTGAGCAGTTACAATTCTGCACCATAATTTATACACTTACACATGTAGGTGAACTACCTAAGAATGCAAGATGTAGCTAGATACATTACAATGTCGAATATGCATTATATTATTTGCACAACTATCCTCACGTGATGTATTATGTGAAATATGCAACGAGGCGAATGACATCCCCCCGTGTCTAGGGGGTTTAAAGGGGGGTGGAAGCCCCCCTCCCCCGTTCATCTATGCAGGGGTTTAGGGGCAGCACCCCGAAAAACTATTTCGGTGGTTCCCACCCCACTATTGGGGGGGTTAGGAGGGTGGTGGAATCCCCTCTATGTAGTGGTTTAAGGAAAACACCCCATAAAAAATATTTTTGTGGTTTTTTGCGTCTGTTTTTGGCACACGTTTTTGCTAAAAGCAATTTTGTGACAAATAGTGGTTTTGCGCATGGATTTTTAGTTCTTATTAAGTAAATATGTTTGTATTCTATCTCAAGGTAAATGGATTGGTGGTTCATGAATGTTGTGGGATATATATGTTGTATTGTACACAATGCAGAAGAATATATATATATTGAAAGCTCTTGTTGTTTTTCCTGATTTTGGGTTTTCAAGATAATATATATGTGTTTATGTGTGTGTTTGACATTCATATTTTTTATTATTAATAATATGTTTGTAGAAATTAATTATACAAGGTTAAAACCTACATTTGGTAGTAGGGCAATTATGGGTTGAAGGGGAAACCTTTTTGGATAAGGGTTTTGGCTCGAACCTATGGTAGACCCTATTACAAAGGGAGATATATAGAAGTGATTCTTGTGATGAAAAGGAAATGGTGAGAAGTTCAAAGGTATATATCAAGAAATTCAATAAGCAGAGTTTTGAGCTATGAAAGCTCAAAACGAAATATTCTTTGGTGAATATAGATCAATGGATCACTATGGAATTCGGAACTTCACCAATAGGGATGTTAATATAAGGATGGACCAAGTCGGATTGAAATACAAAGAGCACAATGATTATGTCTCTCAAATTCAACATTATTGAATGTTTTCGAGAAATCCACAACAAAGGCTTTGTGGGGAAAGGTAGGGGCTTTGTATGTCTCTAAACCTCTTGTGAAAAAATTATTCCTATAGAAGAAGTTGTATAACCTGAGGATGAAGGATGGAGACGCAGTGAAAAAGCACTTGAACGCTTTCAATACTATGGTAAGTTACTTATTATATGTTGATATTAAGATTTTAGATGAAGATAATTGCATCAATTTGTTATGTTCTCTGCCAAACTCATGGGATAGTCTGGTTTTATTTCCATAGCAACTATTTTAAGATTTGATGAAATAGTCTCATCCTTATTATTGGAGTATATGAGATGGAAAAACATGGAAAACCATAATAGATATGCCTTTCCTATAAGAGAATACTCTCGTAATATAAATATAAATAATTCCTTGAGTGGGATATCTAAATCTAGAGGAAGATCTAAATCTCAGGGAAAATAGATAAAACTAGATGTGGGAAATAAGGGCATTATAAGAAATATTTTGATCCAATATTGCTACGAAAGGGAAAGGATATGAATATTCTCCTTCTATAGAAGAAAAAACCTCCTTAGTTGTAAAATGGAATGTGCACTTCGCTTCCTCAAGTACACATGTAGATCATGAGGCATGGTTGGTCGGCTTATGCACATCCTTTCATATGACTCCTCACAGGGAGTGGATTTGTGAGTATGAAATATTTGATGGTGATGATGTTTTATTAGGAGATGACTCGACAAATAGAATAATATGATGTTGAAAAGTCACGTTGAAGCTCATGGGTGGAAGGATTAGAACACTCTCTAGTGTTTTGCACATCCTAATATTGGCTATAAATTTGATTTCTATAAGCAATATGAGTGATGCAAGTGTAAAAACAATGTAAGAAAAGATACATATAGGATGGTTTGAGAAGAAATGGTATTGTTGAGGGGATTTTGGATTATATAAGCTATTGGGAAACACTTTTAGTAATGGGTGCAATATTTTTGTTGTTCTTGAAAGTGGAGTAGAAGAAGGAAAAATTCCTGCAACTTTTGGAGAAAATGTTATGTTATAGTATCAAAGGCTAGGACATATTAGAGAGAAGGACCTTCGAGTACTACATGGTAATGGTATGGTATAAGGTATGTATAATTTCTCTTTAGATTTTGATTTATGTGAACATCGTTTATATGGGAAGTCGAATTAGGTAATGTTATCTTCTAGCTCTATGAGGTCAGAGGGAATATTATAGTTAGTGCAAAATGATGTGTTTGGACTTATGTTGGTTTTGTCACCGTGTAAATCTATATACTGTCACGTTTATAGATTACTTCTTAATGAATGCAAAAATTTATTTCCTCATAAATAAATATGAATTCTTTTACAAGTTCAAAGAATTTATGTCTCATTTGGGAAATCAAGTAGAGAAGAGAATTAAGGCGTCGAGGACAAATAATGGTGGAGAATCCAATGGGAATGAATTTGAGGAATTCTATAAGTAGTGTAATATATCAAGGTATAATACTAATCCATACACACCTCAAAAAAATAGATTTGAAGAAAGGATGAATAGGACATTGATGGAGAAAGAAAGGAACATGCTCATTGGTGTCGAGTTAGGACAAGAATTATGGCAAGGGAAATGGACAATGCATGTTATCTGTTAAATAGATCACCCTCATCAATGTTGGATGAAAATATTCTGCATGAGGTATGGACTAGTGCAAAACCTTGTCTTAAACATCTTAGGATATTTTTCCTATGATGCTTATGTATGTGTTCCAAAGGAGAATAAGATTAAGCTCGATAAGTAAACTGAAAAGTGTATCTTCATTGGATATAAAAATGGTATGAAAGGTTATAATATTTGGAACCCAAAAAATAAGAAGTTTGTGTATAGTTGAGTTGTGTTATTTAGAGAAGTTGACGATGCTATCAAATGGGAAGTCCTACTAAGGGAGGAAGAACTGGAAAAATATAGATTTTGAATTGAAGGATGATGAATCTGACTCCACGGAAAAACAAGAATATGAAGAAGAAGATTGACAAATACTAACACTAAAGAGATCAATTTGCGAAAGAAGACAATAAAAAAGGTATATTTCACCTTATTTTAATTTAGATTTCCTTTTGTTTATTACTAATGATGATCCTAGAACTATTAGGGAGGAAGTGGATTCATAGGATGGAAAACTATGGAAAAAGGTGATGGTTGAAGAAATGGCAGCCTTGGAAAAGAATGAGGCTTTGGACCTAGTGTATTTTCTAGTTGGAAGAAATCCCATTGGTAGTAAATGTGTGTTTAAGAAGAAGATGAATTCATAAGGAATAGAGGAGAAATACATAGTTTGTTTAGTAGCAAAGGGTTATTCCTAGGTAGAGGGAGTTGACTTTGGTGATATTTTTTCTCTTATTGCTAAGTTATCTTCTATTAGATTTGTTTTATCTGTTGTTGTTGATTTCTATCTTTAAGTAGAATAGATGGATGTGAAGAAAACATTCCTATGTGGGGATCTAGATAAAGAAATTTACATGATGAAACTAGAAGGATTTGTTGTGAAAGGAAAGAAAGAGCTAGTATGCAAGCTAAAAAAGTCTTTGTATGGGTTAAATCAATTACCAAGGATGTGGTATCAAAAATTTGATACTTATATATTGGGACTTGGCTTCACAAGGAGCAAAGTAGAGCACTACATATATTTCAAATTAGTTGATGATCATGTTATTTATTTGGTCTTGTATGTGATATGTTACTAATTGGAAATGACAATATAGTCACAAAGAAAGTTCAAACTCAATTGTCCTCTAAATTTTATCTTGGGAATGGAAATTAAAAGAGACTAGAAAAACATGAAACTATGGTTAAGTCAGAAGAGGTATGTAGAGAAAATATTGCAAATGTTTAATATGAAGGAATGTAAATCGGTAAAGGTGCATATTCCTATAGGTGTAAATTGAACTATAAATTAGTGTCCCAAAACACCGGAAGAGGAAGAGGACATATTTCATGTTCCATATGGTAGTGAGGTTATAAGCTTCATGTATCTAATGGTTTGTACTAGGTTGTACATTGCACATGTACTGGGAGTATTAAGCAAGTATATGTCAAAACCAGGGAAGGAGTATTGGACAAAGATAAGAGGGTTTTTAGGTATTTGTGTGGAAATATTGGCTATGGACTACACTACTAAGGAAGACTACGATTGTATAGTGTTGGATGTACATGACTTTGTTGATGCAAATTGGGATGGAGATTTGGATTTCAAAATATCTACAAGTGGGTATGTGTTTAACCTATTTGGAGGAGAAAAATATAATCTATAATGGCATTCTCAACTATAGAATTTGAATACATGGTAGCCACTCATGCAAGCAAGGAAGAAATATAGTTACAAAGATTGTGTTTAGGTATTGGATTGGTATAGAGTGTTGTAAGGATATATTTTGATAGAGTGCAATATTCCTAGAAAAGAACCCAACTTATTATTTGAAGACAATGCATATTGTTGTTCAATATCACTTCATGAGAGATATGGTTGAAGACATGAAGGTGTTATTGGAAAAAGTGGACACTTTGAAGAATGTTGTAGATTCATTAATAAAATTTGTGAGCACTGAGAAGTTCTTTTGGTGTAGAGGAACAATGGGGATTATTTCCCTAGATTATTGATGATGTACTCCTACAAATCCCTATGTGCAAAGAGAATACAAGTGAGAGAATGTTGGGTATGTGTTATATTCTTTGCATAACTATACCCACACATCATACAATGCATGGTGCAAATGGGGCTGTGGGTCATCGCGGGTGGGAGTGGGGAGATAGCCCCTCTTGATTGAGGGGTTTGCAATTGGAGTGGAATCCCTTCTGTGAAGATGTGAGAGAAATATTTTGAGTGGTTTTTTGCAATTTTTTGGAGCACAATTTTTTTAAAAGTATTTTTGTGGTGCATGGCAGTTTTTCTCATGGTTTTGTAGTCTTGGTTAAGGAACTATGGTTGTATTCTAATCCTAGATTAATGGATTAGAAATTCATGGATGCCATAGGATATATATTTATTGGATGGTAATAATGTACCGAATATAATATATATATATAATATATATATATATATATATATATATATATATAAATATATAATATATAATATAATATATATATATATATAATATATATAATATATATATTATATATATATATATATTATATAATATATATATATATATATATATATATATATATATAATATATATATATATATATATATATAAATAGATATATGGTTTTGTAGTCTTGGTTAAGGAACTATGGTTGTATTCTAATCCATGATAAGTGGATTGGTGGTTCATGGGGTTCATGGATACATGACTTAGTTGATGCAGATTGGGATGGAGATTTGGATTGCAAAATATCTACAAGAGGGTATGTGTTTAACCTATTTGGAGGAGAAAAATATAAGCTATAGTGGCATTCTCAACTATAGAAGTTGAATACATGGTAGCCACTCATGCAAGCAAGGAACAAATATGGTTACAAATATTGTGTTTAGGTATTGGATTGGTATATACTGTTGTAAGGATATATTGTGATAGAGTGAAATATTACTAGAAAAGAACCAAACTTATCATTTAAAGACAATGCATATTGTTGTTCAATATCACTTCATGAGAGATATGATTGAAGACATGAAGGTGTTGCTGGAAAAAGTGGACACTTTGAAGAATGTTGTAGATTCATTAAAAACAATTGTGAGCACTGAGAATTTATTTTGGTGTAGAGGAACAATGGGGATTATTTCCCTAGATTATTGATCATGTACTCCTACAACTCCCTATGTGCAAAGAAAATACAAGTGAGAGAATGTTGTGTATGTGTTATATTCCTTGTATAACTATACCCACACTTCGTACAATGCATGGTACACAATGGGGGTGTGGGTCATGGTGGGGCGATAGCCCCCCTTTGATTGAGGGGTTTGCAGTTGGAGTGGAATCCCTTTTGTGAAGGGGTGGAGAAATATTTTGGGTGGTTTTTTGCATTTGTTTTTGGAAGTTTTTGGCACACAATCTTTTTAGAGCAGTTTTGTGGTGCGTGGTAGTTTTTCTCATGGTTTTGTAGTCTTGGTTAACGAACTATGGTTGTATTCTAATCCAATATAAATGGATAAGCAATTCATGGATGCCATAGGATATATCTATTGGATTGTAATAATGTACCGAAGAATATATATCTATATCTATATTATTATATATATAAATATATAATATATATATATTATATATATATATATAGTATATATATTATTTATTTATTTATTGTAGTCTTGGTTAACGAACTATGGTTTTATTCTAATCCAAGATAAATGGATTGGTGGTTCATGGATGCAATAGGATATATATGATGGATTGTAACAATGTACCGAAGAATATATCCTATGGCATCCATGAACCGCCTATCCATTTATCTTGGATTATAATACAACCATAGTTCCTTAACCAAGACTACAAAGCCATATATATATATATTGAAAAATCTTACTAGTTTTCCAAGTTTTGGGTATCCTCGATAAAATATTTGTGTTTATGTGTGTGTTTATCATTACATCTTTTCTATTTTATTAAGAATATATTTGCAACAAATAATTGTATAGGGTTAAAGCCTACATAGAGGATGCATACTTTGTTGTACCAACAAATCCAATAGATACCATACCTCACTTGTACCCATTTGCCCTCGGGAAATTATTTTCAAGGAATATTTGGAGGTTTACAAACAATCAGGAAAGGAAACATCTACCTATTTATGGTATTTGACAGGTTCAAAAATATGTTAATTCTCATGCTACATAAAAATACCATCAAAGGGAAAGAAGCAACAAATGTGTTCTTTGAATAGGTTTAGGTGCAGTTTGGCATACTAAGGAGCATCATTTGAAATGGGGACACCATATTTCTCAATGAATTTTGGACTATATTATGGGAGAATGTGGACATGAAGTTAAAAAAGTCTACAACATTCCATCCACAAGGTGATGGGAAAATAATAGTCAATAGACTTTGGTGCAACTTTTGAGGGGTTACAATCAGAAGCATCCAAATACCTAGGATGAAAATATGGTGTATATACAACACTATTATAATAGAGTAGTCCATACTTTTATTGGTAAGTCCCCATTTGAAACTTGTTTTGGATATTTTCCACCTTCACCCTTAGATGGTGTACATGGAAAGCAAGGAGGAGTGAGGGAGGATCTCATAAAACATGCATGAAGAGTGGAAAATTTGTTGGGAATATTATGAAGATCCATTTTCAAGTATAGAAGGCACTGAAGAAGTCACGGGAAAAACACAAGGTCAAGCATGATTAACCCAAAAAATAGAAGTGGTTCAGAGTGGTAGAATAAGTATGGTTAACAAGGAAAGGGCATGAGGTCTTGGTGAGAAGATCAAAGCTCTATAGTATGGCCCTTTCAAGATATTGGAAAAGAGGGAGATGATTCCTACAAATTCATTCCACCCCCATACATGTGCATTTAATCAGTAGTGAATTTGGAAAAGCTCAAACTCTATGAGCCTTCCATTTTGAATTAGGAACAAGAGCATGTCCTACCTTCCATGGAGGAATTAGATCCAGATGCCTAAGGAAATTGGACAGAGTACACAATTTTGTATAATAGATTTGTAACTACAAGACAAGGGAAACATGAACTTTGGCAGATTGGTTTGAAAGGAAAACTTCCAAGAAAAACTAAATGGTACTTTTTATGCAACCAACTCACAAAATAGAAGAAAAGATAGATCAATGCCTTCAAAATCAGCCTCTTCGAGGGGGTAACCTCCTTTACATTACCCAAATGAACAATTATTGGATGATACAAATGACAAGACCTCCTTTCTATATATAGGAGTCTAAGGGATCATAATATAATTAGATCTGACATAACAATAATAATATAAGGGCACAATAATAACAATAGTGGGTTTCTATGAGGCACAATAATAACAATATGGGGACAACATGGGCACAAAAATAACAATAAGAACTATAATGACAATACTAATAAGGGAATACACTAGTAGTATAAGGACCTAACATGCCTGTCTCCTTCATAAAAGTGTTGTCCTCAACGCTTCAGTATTTCTGGATGCTTCTGTATAAAATTCTCATCCTCCCATGTTTAGCGGGTAAGTTCTCCCACTTGATGAGATACTCTAAAATTGATCGATTTCATAGCGGTCGAGTTCTTGTTTCTATGATTGCTTCAGGTTCCAATATGATTTTTCCTTCCTCATCAAGTTTTGGAAAGATTGTTTGAACTGGGAGCTTGTCACCTATAACCTTCTTTAAGCATGAAACATGGAAAATTGGGTGCACTTGGGAAGCTGCAGGTGTTATCGGGAAATCTAGTGTCTATGCAGAGCTGCTAGTCCCACTAAGACGGGTAGCTATCTTAGAAACAAACAGATTAAAGTTACTTTCATTTTCCTTTACGAGAAGTAGATAGGAGAGGAGAAATGAATACCAACCTCAATCCTTCGCTTGGTTCCTTGCTTGTTCCTTCTCCCCTCTGACAGATCTTTGCCCCTCCTTTTTTGATTACTCTGCTTCAAAGAGTACCTGTAAAGTCAAAGCAGCATAATACCTTCAAAGTACAAATATCTACAATCATAAACAATATAGGACCAGATATATATTGACCACACAAATGGATATATTATCAGACATATAAGAATGTGGAGGAAACCTTGAATAGCTTTATTCATATAAAGATTAGAAGATAGGATTACAACCCATTGATCTGACCCAGCGTCATCCTCCCAGCATGAAAACCCTTCTTCACCTCAAGAAAAGCTTATATCACCCAACACTATGATGTTCCACCAGGAAACCAACAACACTTCCTTACAAGATGCAAAATTCCAACCTCTGGATCTCTGGGACGAGGGATCCATATATAGATGATTGCAGGGGGGTGAGTTAGCTTCTGGGATTTTGATTAGTGTCTTCTCTCTGATAGTTCTTAATTCCACTTGGAGATTGATGATCTCTTACTCATCCCTAGGCGAATTCAGTGAGGCAAGTGTCCCAGGAGAAGTTTCTGGAAGATTCCATGATCATCCACCTTGCAAATTGTCTCTGCCATTTGTCTACTCTCACCCATCGCACCCTACAGAAGGGCTTTTCCGTATGCATCACACTTTTTGCATGTGGTAGGTGAGATGCATTGCACCCTTTGCACTGAGCAGTCTGTATGGTCTAGCTTTGACCAGTTCTGAGCAGCTTTCTGTGGAGAACTTCTGGGAGATGATGTAATCAGTTGACCTTGTTCCTTTAGGGTATGAAACAACACTTTTAGGGACTCAGAAGACCTTGGTTTATGGACATATATGATTGGGGTTGCAGTGCCCAAATATGTCTATAATAGTTGCCCCCTAAAGTATGAGGTTGTAAATCTTTTGATGTCGGGTGAAATGCTTTATCATGAGGATCCGAGGTTTTTCGAACTGGAAGGTGACCTGTAATAAGATACAATACAATACATTATCTTCATAACATTTTCATGATCTAGCTGAGGTGGGAATTCCCATGCTCAACTTTATAAATCCATTTTCATGTACATAGGACAGACAACCATCTATGTAGCAGACTGATGATTCTTGATAGAGCCATCCTCCTTTGATTCAGAAGATCATCTGTGCAGCAATGATGTACATTTGATGTCTTTATTTTCCTGAATATATCGCAGCCTGGATGGATGAAACTAGATCCGGGATCTTCAAACTCATCCAATATTTGCCCGAAGTACAAGTCAATCCATGTGAAAAATGTTGTGGAGTCGAACATGGAAAGACATCGCCTGATTACCAGCCAATGATGTAAGCTATTAACAAGCGCGAGAGGAATCACCGATAATGATGATGACCCTCAAGGTACTACAGTACAATTCGCGTGGTGTGAAAATGGGACTTAGTGTCGAACACCACGCAAAATCTTTCGGTTGAAGGCCATTGATGTAAACCTGTCATCAGAAGTGAGAAACTTGCCATTGAGGCATGCAAGCTTCAAAGTACTGAAAGGGTTTCTCCTAGGTCGACTTCTTGGATAATGAGCTGCCATCAACAAGAAGTGACCCATTGTAGGAGGGCCTTAATGAATCCCACATCTACGACACAGAACAAAGCAAATGATTTTATGGAGGTGAAACAATCTGATGATACAGGGTTCAGGGTGGCGGTCATGAAATAATGAAGCGTGAAGGTATTGCAGCGGGTGAGACACAAGATGGGTTGGTGAATTCTCTTATCGACTTCTCTTGAACATATTGGCGACACTGAAATGGATCGGTAGTATTAACCCCAAAGATGGATGGTATGATGGACCAATGGTGATATGACCGGTGAATGGAATAACCCAACCCAACTCAATCATGGTGATGGAGTGAAAGTGTCATGTTCAAGAGCGACTTGCTACCAATAAAGTTTCTTCAAGTTTTCTTCACAATTTTCCCCAATCATTGCTGACCAGTACCTCTTTATTTTTATCAAGCTTGAGGAGGATAACATATGCTTGTTCTGTAATTTTCCCTTTGGGCAAACCCGTCACTATGTTTTAACGAGCCTAGCGACAGTGAAACTCGATCTTGTCTCTATGGACAAGTTTGTTGCTATTGGTTTTAACGAGTTTAACGACAAAGACAACACGGTCCTTTTTCAATTTTAGAGAGTTTGAAAAGGGACGGAAAGGAAACTCTAGTAATCCTTTTTCGTCATACAATCCCTTAAGTCTGAAAAAGTATAAAATAATATGAAAGGGATGAATTTTCGATAGTTTTAATGGGTCGAACAAGACAAACGCTCGATCTTTTTGTGTAATAATCCCTCAGGTCCAAAAAGATTAAAATCTAGAGGAGGGATAACACTTCTAATAGTCTTAATGAGCTAGAGAGGCTAATTGCTCGACAATATTTTCATATTTTACGAGTCAAATGAAAAGAGCTTAAAGGAGACTCGTTTTTTAGGAACGAGTGATGTTTTCGGGTAGCAGTTGATTCCAGGTAAGGTTTGGAATTTTCCAATCACGGCAGTGTCACAAGGATGGCTAATAGAATAACTCATTGCAGTTGTTCCTCAAAAGGGTAAACAATCAAATGGAGGCGTATGATCGGCTAAAACAGAACATTTTCTCATTGCTTAGGTTTAATTTTTAACGAGCTTGAACTTCGCATAAACACTGCTCGTGCCATTCACATAATAAGGATGTCTCATTGATAGGTTCCATTTTTATGGAGCTTGCACCACTCAAAGCTTTGCTCCGTATCCTTTCATTACGCAATCTAGGAACGACCAATCCTACGAGTTTAAAGGGTTGAGAGTCTACAAACTAAGAAAATAAATGGTCACTCTTCACTTGCATGCAAAAAGGTTTGCATGCCCCCAGGTATAGTGAAATAGGGTTTCCAGGCTACCATACAGAAGTTCTCGCATTTGCAAGACAGTTTCCATCCGTGTAGCAGAAAGAAACACTTCCCAGTTTAGTCCATTTGGACAAAGATGATTCTAGCTCCAACCACCTAACCTTGACGAAGGAATCTTATTCCGGTCTAATCCCATTTTCCTAAATGGACGGGTGTCAAACTAGTCATATATCCTCCACGGAAACCTAACCTATACCCAAAGTTTCCCTACTGAAGCAGACCAGGGTGCATGCCCCCTGGGTTTTAGTCATGGCCACCGAATTACTCGCGCTCTTTAGGTGGACAGACTGGAGATTGATGAGACATTCCTTGTGTGAAAAGACTAGTTAGGGATGGCATTTGACTATTAGCTATGTGTGAGGTAGGGAATGAAAGCTGGTATACGAGCTGGACCACTCGGCCTTCATGCAGACAACACATTACTCGAAAGAGTGAGGAGACAATGGTTCCCATGCTATAAATATATTCACGCCCAAGGAGCAGATTATAATCTAAAGGTCCTTGGACTACCATTATGTTCAGATACACAGTTTTCCCTCTCAAAGTTATGGGTAAACTTGGAAGGATCCCTAACATTTGACTGGTTCCTTTGTCGAAGCCTGTTAGATTTCGCATCTCAGGCAGAAGCGATGGCGAACCAAGCACTTTCCAAGTAGCTGAGGAAAGGATACTCACAGAAGCCCCTTCATCTATGATGGTACTGACCATGACCATTCTGTAAGCTTGTACAATGATTCGAAATGGTACATTATACGGTAGACAAGGTCTGCCTAATAGATTCCAATCGAAGGAAATGACTAGGTTGCTTGGAGGTGTGACCGAATAAATGGTCGGATATGACTCTGACAAACTTCCTCCCTGCGGTAAAGGAACGTGTAGATTGCCCCCATGTTCATTGGTGTCTGTGTTTACGAAAAGAATTTGAACGGTGTCGTTCTCATTCTCTTCGGTGACTGTATCATCTAAAGATGGACCTTCCGAAGACAAGACTGGGTCGACTGCCGCCTTGACCTTTTTACTTTTTTCTAGTGTGGATTCAGAGGGTTTATCTTCAATGATAGATGCTTTGACTGACCACAAAGTTGTGTCAGTCAGATTTTAAACTAGCGATGGACTCGGCAAGAGTTTCTTGTACCCAGGAGGAAGCCATAGCAATGAAGCAGGACGGTTATCCAAGACACTTTTAGCTTCATCCAGGAAGGGACAACGGTGGATGACATGATTTCCTTCACACAGTTTGCAAGGAAATTTACATTTTCCTTTCTATCCAGAGACTTCATTTTCGCTAGTTAACGGTGTACTCTCAACATGATCGTCAGAGGTTGATGACACCAGATTGTGCAAACGAGGAGACTAGTCCCTTAAGATCCGAGGGATGCAAGGACAATCTCGATGATAGTGGTCCCCTTTGCAAATGACACATGGAGATTTGGGTTTGGACAGTGCAGTGTGTGGATTTTCGTTAGATGATGCATAGTTGCCCCTTTTTGCCTTTGGCTCCTTCTTTTTCTTCTCCTTCTCCTTCCCTTTCTTC
This sequence comes from Pinus taeda, assembly GCA_000404065.3. Lineage (NCBI taxonomy): Eukaryota > Viridiplantae > Streptophyta > Pinopsida > Pinales > Pinaceae > Pinus > Pinus taeda. The sequence goes on from APFE030646186.1 coordinate 23,560, forward strand.
TTCTTCTTAGTTACTTGGTTTTTAGCTTTACCAACTTCACCAAGCGAAGAGGAAGGAGGGGAGGGAGAAACAAGTGAAGCAAAAGGTTGGGGGGTAACTCTAGTATCATCTAGTTGCTAACTTGATTGCTCAAGAATCACGGTGGTTTGAATGACAGAGCTCGAGAAGAGCCATATTGGCAAGTCGATTGTTAATCCTGGGAGGGACAATGTGGCCATATGAGGTGCACCAACATCTCCACAAGAGGAGAAAGGACTAGGATTTCATCCAAGGGGAAATCCTTGGTTGGTGGACTCCATTTTCCTCAACCTAAGACCAATGAGGGAACAATGACGTTATTTCGATTAAAATAAATTTTATGACACTTTGACACAACTTGCTTTTTCAATTTTTAAGAGTCGAGAAAAAGCTAAAGATGACTCTAGTCACCTTATATTTTTAATGAGCCTGAAGTGACAAGTGCTCAGATGGACCTTTTCCTTTAAGGAGTCTGAAAAGGAATGAAAGAGACTACTCTAGAAGTCTAGACAGAGGGATTACCAAACCAATCGCAAAACTGCAGAATACTTTTTATGGTACAACAGTCAACCTTCCTGAATGTTGTGTTCAGTGCATTGCGATTGATAGGGCAGCAGACATGGCTTCCTAAGGATAAAGGATATAGCCTATTGTGGTCTCCCAATATATACTCAATGGTACGTGGGAGCACAAGGCCGTACTGGCACTTTTCATCTCAAAGAAGAGGAATCACCCAACCTATAATGGAAGTGATAGTTACCAGGCTTTACGATGTCAGAATACGTCTCTAGCGTAGACTTCTAAATGTTGTGCATTAGGTTCCAAAGCGTTTTTATGTTCATTGAATTTATTTTATAGTTGATCTTTCTTAAGAATTTTGCCTTTCAGGTTCACCACATGATGTAGATATACAATTCCTAAAATGCAATCTAAGATGATAAACAATTGTTTAATCTTCTTTTTGCAATGAAAATCCTAGCTACTAAGGAAAGAGAAGCGGGATTCTTTCAACATAGAGCAGAGAGCACACACTAGATGCACTGTCCTAAATCAAAATTAACAAGCAGTCTAAATGAAAATGCACATGCATGTATTTGTTTTCGCTTTCTTAATGTGTGAATGACAAAGAGAATGCTAAGTACAAATCTGAATCGTTTCAAGCAACAGTACTAACGATTTTCTCTTCAAAAGACGAAAGGAAGATAATGACGACACTTTGCAATTTTGAATTGAAAACTGCTTTCGACACTTGAAAAACTATTAATTCAAATCAGATACAAGAGTAACAGTGTAATCAACCATCAAGAATAGTAGGATTCTTTTCTTTGACTGAAAACGACACTTACGACACTTCCAAATCAAAAGACAATAGTTTGATTACGCTAATTCTTTGTAAAGGAGAAGCGTAAATGGCGAATAATACATAAAAACATTTACAGTTCTTTGTACAATGGAGGTTGAATCATGCAAAGGAAGGGAGTTTCCACAATGGTATACTGATCACAGATAGCAAAACTCTTGAATAAAACTAAAGAGAGTGAACAAAAGCCAAAATCTGGAAGCAGAAAGAGTCTTATTTGATCATCACACCTGTAACACAGGGAAAGAGTGATGCATCCCACCTACTGCACACGGGAGGTGCGATGCATCCAAATTCCCAAGAGGAGAAGGTGCGATGGTCTAGGGACGAGACTTCAACTTGGTTCTTGGTCACAGTTTGCAGCTTAGTTCAGGGATTTAAGCCGAGCTAATTATAGTCAGTGAATGCAAATCACAAGGATTGATCTAATGAGGCTACTTGAGCCACAACAAGGGCAATTAGGATGTTTGCAAATCAATTGTTCAGTTTATAAACAAAACCCAGAGATAGACTGAAGCAACATTGATCTACTTTGCACTTGCATAGCAAATGCAGTTCGAAGGCTAGCTGGCTTGACTTCAGGCTCCGTTTGTCATTTATAAAGTAAAAAAATATAGACAAGCAAACAAGTTATTCGCTCCCTAGCAGAGTCGCCATTTTTTTATCAAGAAATCTAGTGTCTATGCAGAACTCCTAGTCCCACTAAGATGGGTAGCTATCTTAGAAACAAACAGATTAAAGTTACTTTTGTTTTCCTTTACGAGAAGTAGATAGGAGAGGAGTAAAGAATACCAACCTCAATCTTTCACTTGGTTCTTTGCTTGTTCCTTCTCCCCTCTGACAGATCTTTGCCACTCCTTCCTTGATTACTTCGCTTCAAAGAGTACCTGTAAAGTCAAAGAAGCATAATACCTTCAAAGTACAAAGATCTACAATCATAAATAATATAGGACCAGATATATATTGACCACACAAATGCATATATTATCAGACATACAATAATGTGGAGGAAAAATTGAATAGCTTTATTGATATAAAGATTAGAAGAGAGGATTACAACCCATTGATCTGACCCAGCATCATCCTCCCAGCATGAAAGCCCTTCTTCACCTCATGAAAAGTTTAGATCACCCAACAATATGATATTCCACCAGGAAACCAACAACACTTCCTTACAAGATGCAAAATTCCAGCCTCTAGATCTCTGGGATGAGGGATCCATATATAGATGATTGCAAGGGGGTGAGTCAGCTTCCAGGATTTTGATTAGTGTCTTCTCTCTGATAGTTCTTGATTCCACTTGGAGATTGATGATCTCTTACTCATCCCTGGGTGAATTCAAAGAGGCAAGTGTCCCAAGAGAAGTTTCTGGAAGATTCCATGATCATCCACCTTGCAAATTGTCTCTGCCATTGTCTACTCTCACCCATCGCACCCTACATAATTTCTTTTCAGTATGCATTGCACTTTTTGCATGTGGCAGGTGAGATGCATTGCACCCTTTGCATTGAGCAGTCTATATGGTCTAGTTTTGACTAGTTCTGAGCAGTTTTCCGTGGAGAACTTCTGGGAGATGATGTAATCAGCTGACCTTATTCCTTTAGGGTATGAAACAACACTTTTAGGGACTCAGAATCCCTTGGTTTATGGACATATATGATTGGGGTTGCAGTGCCCAAATATGTCTATAACAGCAGGAAGCTTCAATTTGTAGGCCATAGTACCAATATTTTGCAACACCTTGTACAAATAATAATACTTTGGTGATAATTTATTATCCTTCTTAGCTTGCTTGAGGGACATTTGTTTGTATGGTTGTAGCTTTAGAAATACCCAGTCACCTACATCAAAACTTCTTTCGCTGTGATGTTGATCTTCCTGTTGTTTCATTCTATTCTGTGCCAAAGTGAGGTTATCCTTTAAGAGTTGGAGAACTCATTGTTGATGCTCAATGCGATCTTCCACTACTTGAACCTTCGAGTTTTCTCTTAAATATGATGTCATGGATGGTGGATGATATCCATAAAGTGCCATAAATGGGGTCATTTTTGCTGTTGTATGAAAGGAAGTGTTATACCACCATTCATCCAGAGGAAACTATTTGACCCATTGTGTCTATTTATCAGATACAAAGCAACAAAGATATCCTTCCAAACATTTGTTTACTATCCAGTTTTCCCATTAGATTGAGGATGATAAGATGAGTTATGAGCTAACTTAGTACCCACATAAGAAAATAATTATGTCCAAAAATTTCCAGTGAAAATGGGATCTCTATCACTTGCAATAATCTTTGGGTTTCCATGTAACTTTTGAATTGTTTCCATAAATATAGTAGAAAGTTTACTGGATTTAAATGGATGAGATAATGCACAAAAGTGTGTATACTTGGTAAGTCTATCAACTACCACCATGATGACACTATTTCCTTCATACTTGGGTAAACCTATGATAAAATCCATTGAAACCTCCTCCCAATGTTGACTTGGAATGGATAAAGGTTGTAATAGACTTGGGGTCTTAATTGTTTCAACTTTATTTTGTTGGCAAGCCAAACATTCCATCACAAACTTTTGAATATCATATTTAAGGCCATCCCAAAAAAATTCCTACTTAACCCTATGGTAAGTTTTTAAAAATCCTGAGTGCCCTCCTAAGAGAGAGGTGTGCAATTCCATAAGAATATTTTGTTTGAGTTGGGAATTCTTACAGAGGTATAAGTGATCTTTGTACCGTAATGAATCATTTTTCCAGCTAAATGTATCATATGTACTAGGATCTTGTTGTATCTTTTGAATGAGTGCTCACACTTCTTTGTCATTCTTCCAATCATCCCTTGCTTCATTTATCCAATCTGGTTGGATAATAGAAATGGCGCAAAGCAATGCTTCCACATCCTCATCCTTTCTTGAGAGAGCATTTGCAACAACATTTTGCTTCCCTTTTTTTGTAGATGATTTCAAAATCATAACCCAAAATATTTGTGACCCATTTTTACTACTCTTCTAAAGATAATCTTTTTTCTATAAAGTATTTAAGACTATCATGTTCCGTTTTTACCTTGAAGTGTCTTCCCATTAGGTAAGGTTGCCATCTCTTAAGTGCATGTATTATTGTCAACATTTCTTTCTCATAAATAGCTTTGTGTAAATACTTTCCTTTGATTGGACGGCTTTTGAAAGCAATGGGTCTTTCTTCTTACATTAAAACAACACCAATTCCATTTCCTGAGGCATCACATTCCGCAATAAAGGTTTTTGTGAAGTCTGGTATTGTTAAGACCGGTGCTTGGCACATTGCCTCTTTAAGATGTTCAAAGGCCTTTGTTGCATCTAGAGTCCATGAAAATGCATCTTTCTTCAATAATGTTTTTATAGGTGCTACTATTCTCCCATAATTCTTAACAAACTTGCAATAATACCCTGTCAACCCAAGAAATCCTCACAGTTTCTTTACAGATGTGGGGATTTTCCATTCCTTAATGGCTTTAATTTTGCTTGTGTCTACCTTAACACCATCATGAGATACAATATGACCTAGATATTCAACCTCTTGTACTCCAAAGAAACATTTAGAGGTTTTTTCATATAATTATTTCTCCTCCAATAGTTTGAGCACCCTGTCAACATGTTGAACATGATCCTTCCAAGACTTGTTGTAGATTAATATATCATCAAAAAATACTAACACAAATTTTCTAAGGAAGAGTTTGAAAATGGAATTCATCAAACCTTGAAATGTAGAAGGTGCATTAGTAAGGCCAAAAGGCATGACCAAAAATTCATAATGACTGTCATGAGTTCCAAATGCTATTTTCAAAATGTCTTCAGCCTTCATTTTTATTTGTTGGTGAAGTAAATTTATCCATGCAATTCACCCAATAATTCATCAATGACAGGAATGGGAAATTTATCTTTAATAGTGAGTTTGTTGAGCTCCCTATAATCTGAACACATGCGCCATGATCCATCCTTCTTGTGCACCAATACTACTGGAGCAAAGAAAGAAATTTGACTAGGTTGAATTATAACAGCCTCTGGAATTTTTGCAACCATACGTTCAATTTCACTCTTTTGGGAATAGGGATATCTGTTAGGCCTGATGTTTGAAGGAAAACTTCCTGGAATCAAATGAATAGCATGATCATGATCACGAATAGGTGGGAGGCCTTTGCGATTCTCAAATACCTTGGAATGATTATCCAAGACATTTTCGAGATCTGGAGAAATAGATGATTTCGATGTGGGAACCTCTAGCGAACATAATTGTGCAATTACGCCTCGTTGTTATTTCTTTAGAATCTTTGTCATGTCGTTAGAGCTGATTATCTTTCCCGGTTTCCCTATGATACCCTTTAATTAAACTTCCTTTCCTTCTGAAAAAATTCAAGAAAAGTTTTTGAAAATTAAAAGCTATCATACCCAAATATTGTAGCCATTAGACTCCTAGTACAACATCAACACCACCCACTGGAATGGAAAGCATTGGACTATTCGCTACATATCCTCCCATGGATAGCTTTATATTATTGCACTTTCTAGAGAAATTTATGGTTCCTCCATTTGCAACTATCACTTGACACTCTCGCGCTAGATATATGAAGCAATTCAATTCCTTAGCTATCTTACTATGAATAAAATTATGGGTACTACCCGAATTAATCAACACTATTGCCTTTTTCTTCTTGATATGTTCTTCTATCTTGAGAGTTTGAGAACTGGTAATTTCGGCTAATGCATTACAAGATATGGTCAGATTCATTTATTCTTTCTCCAGGGTTCGTTCCTGGCGTATATCCTCTTCTTTTGACATTTCTTGTTCATTTACTTCCTCCTCTTCACAATCTATGTAAAATATTTCGTCTTAGCACACTTATGAACTTTAGTGTACTTTCTATCACAAATATAACAAAGCCATTTTTCTCTTTTCTCTTCTGATTGTTATGGTGTCAACCTTGTAGGTTGTGGAAGGCTAGGGGCAACAACACTTCCATCTTAATAGTCATGAGTGGTAGGCTTCCTTGTTGCCATAATTTTGCTTTCAATTTTTCTTTCCAACTTAAATGCCTTCTCCAATGAATTAGGTTCCCAAAGGCGAACCTCATGTTGGATTTTATCCTTTAAAGTACCTATGAACACACCAATCCTATAATCCTCTAGAATATCTTTTACCCTTATATTAAATTTCTGGAAGTCCTCAATGTACTCCACCATTGAACCCTTTTGTTTGAGATTTATCAATTGGCTAAAAAAGGTGTTTCTTTTTGTATCCTCATAATGTGCTATCATTTCTTCCATAAAAATTACCCAAGTGACAATTTGTTTATGGGAGAAAAGCCATCGATAACATACAAACTGATTGGGTTCCAAATATAAAGTTGCAATGTATACCTTTTGTGTGTTTTGCACATTATGGAGATCGAAATATTGCTCCATCTGTAGTATCCATGTTATGGGATCCTTGCCGTGATACTTCCTCATATCGATCTTTGGAACATGGTGAACCTTCAATCCAACGTAGAATCTATGAAATCATGATTAACATTTCCTTTTTTCTCATCATGAGTTTCCTTGCTACCCTTTCGCCATTAGTAAGCATTTCTTGTAGCAAATTTGTCAAATCTATCTTCAAATATTTCATGTTTCCTTTAAGTTTTGCTTCTATATCATCCATCTTATCTTCCATGCCATCTATTTTAGCTTCCACTCCATCCATATTAGCTTCCATGCCATTCATCTTATCTTCCATGCCTTTCTTTAAATCATCCATCTTAGTTTTTGTTACTTTTTGTGAGAGTGAAAATTGTTGCACTTGGTCTCATAATTTTGATATATCATGTTGCATTTCTTCCTCTTCTTCATGAGTCATGGTAGATATTTTAGGTTGCTTACTAGATGTTTCCATTTTATTTCTTCGGGGAATCAATTAATCATAATTATGCCTCACTATGCCCTTTTAATCATTTCAAACTAATTTTTCAAACCAAACTTATACAAATTTTTAAAAACATTACACACTTTTTGAATTGAAGTATGGGGGTTTACGCAATGCATTATATTAGATATCATTTTGGGATTCAACTGCGTTAAGTAAGTCATTCACATATGACCATTTCCATGAGAGGTAGTCGTAACTGACTAATTTCTCATGATTTTTGAATAGTTCACTAAGCACTCATTGCATCGGGTGATGCTCATAGAGGTGAAGAAGTGGGATTGAAACTAGTAGAATGAATCACATAACGTCAATCATCACTTACGGGGCTTGCACCTGGTAATTAGTACTTCCCAGGAGGTCACCCATTCTAGATCGCCTCTGGCTCAGGCACGCTTAACTATGGAGTTTTCCCCACAATCAAGCCCACTTAGCTTTCTACCCCATTTTCAAAACCTTAGCAAGTATTGTGCCTCATGAACCATTCAAATAGAGATCCCTTCACTCTTTTTGAATTTAAGTATGGGGGTTTATGCAGTGCATTATATTAGATATCATTTTGGGATTCAACTACGTTAAGTAAGTCATTCACATATGACCATTTTCATTCCACTAGTTTCAATCCCACTTCTTCACCTCTATGAGCATCACCCGATGCAATGAGTGCTAAGTGAACTATTCAAAAATCATGAGAAATTAGTTAGTTACGACTACCTCTCATGGAAATGGTCATACGTGAATGACTTACTTAACGCAGTTGAATCCCAAAATGATATCTAATATAATGCACTGCGTAAACCCCCATACTTAAATTCCAAAAGAGTGAAGGGATCTCTACTTGAATGGTTCAGAGGCACAATACTTGCTAAGGTTTTGCAAATAGGGTAGCAAGCTAAGTGGGCTTGATTGTGGGGAAAACTCCATAGTTAAGCGCGCACTTGAGCCAAAGGCGATCTAGGATGGGTGACCTCCTGGGAAGTCCTGGTCACTGGATACAAGCCCCGAAAGTGATGATTGACGCTATGTGATTCATTCCACTAGTTTCAATCCCACTTCTTCACCCCTGTGAGCATCACCCGATGCAATGAGTGGTAAGTGAACTATTCAAAAATCATGAGAAATTAGTCAGTTATGACTACCTCTCATGGAAATGGTCATACGTGAATGACTTACTTAACGTAGTTGAATCCCAAAATGATATCTAACATTACACACCTTTTTTTGCTTTGTAGGAGCTCAATATTGAATCTATTGTATCTCTGTAATTTAAGATGTCCAAGATCTAAAATTGTGTCCCATGGTACCCCTATGAGTCCTCTTTCTAACCACACCAGTTTGATCAATATTTGATTCTTCAAGATAGAGTTATACCAAATCTTTCACGATGGCCTGATTATAGACTAGTTTAGTAGAGCGGACTTGTATGACCTTCCACGTGTCACTATTTAGATCTTCGGACCTAAAAATGATACAAAGAAACCTATAGTTTGTCCTCATTCTATAACTTCTTATGAAATTTCAATCTGATAATCAGAGAGAATGTTATGACGATTTTCCCAAGGTCACATGATTGGGATGTAATTCGGGAGCTTGCAAAAACCCTTAATTACTTGGATCATATCTCCAAACATATAGTGAGAAAATGTGTGAAATTCAGACCCAAGGTTCATCAAGATTGCAGATCAAATGGGTTTTAATTTCGGCTTCTAAAATGTTGTATAAAAAATTTATAACGAAAATTCGACAATGACTTGTTTGGCGTAGTGAAACCATAGAATCCAAAGCTCTAATACCAAATGTTATGCAACTAGCTCACAAAATAGAAGAAAAGACAGATCAACGACTTCAAAATTAGCCTCTTTGAGGGGGAAAACTCCTTTACATTACACAAATAAACAATTCTTGGATGATACAAATGATAATACCTCCTTTCTCTATATAGGAGTCTAAGGGTTCCCAATAAAATCTAAGCCTACATAACAATAATATTGTAGGGGCACAAAAATAACAATAGTGGGCTTCTATGGAGCACAATAATAAAAACATGGGGACTACATGGGAAAAATAATACCATAAAGAGGTGCACTAATAACAATAAGGGGTTACACTAGTAGTATAGGGACCTAACATCCTATGTGTTTGGAAGACGCCAGGGTAATTGCAAGGGAGGACAATTATCACAAAAGAAAAATCAGAGAAGCCATCGAAATTATGAAATTTTTGCAGAACCTCAACAGGGACAATGGTAGTGAAATCAGTGGAAACTGGTTCCCCCTGATTAGACAGATAAACCCCTCGAGACCCTTGGAAGCTTGAGGATCGAAAGGACATTCCATTCAGAAGGTTTGGTTTATTAATTAATCAATTAATCAATGCAATTTAATTTAATTTAATTTAATTAATTACATTAATTAAATTAAATTAAATTAATGGCTTAATTAAATAGAATTAATAATAAAAATAAATATAAAAATAATAAATAATAATAGAAAAATAAAAGTAAAAATAAGATTAAAAATAAGAATAAAATATGATTAATCATCATAATAAAATGTGATTAATCATCCTGAAAATAATTAAAAAGCAAATTAAATAATTTAGGGTTTTTCTAAAATTAATTAATAAAATGAATTAAGCAAAAGGATTAATTAATTTTAATTAGTTAAAATCTAAGGTTCAAATTCTAATTAAGTAATTGATTAATTAATTAATGTAAATTAAAAAATCTGATATTAATTAATTAATGAATTAATTAATTAAAAATTATTGAATTTTGATTTATTAATTAATCTATTAATAATTAATTGTTAATGTTACAATAATAAAAATAAAAAAATAATTTTTGAATCTTATTTAATAATATAAATATAAGCATAATAATAAAAATAAAATTCTTATGTTTTAATATAAAATTTAATAATATAAATAAATATTTATGAATTAATTAAAAGAATGATTATAATAATTTCAAAAATTAAGAAATAATCATGTGTCGGCCCTTATATATTAGGGTTCTTTTGTTTATTTATTCCCAGGCACTCAGCTCTTTCTCTCAAATAATCTTGCATTCATCTCTATCTTTCTGATTTGTCCTAAAGATGGACCCCCTTTGGGGTTTGAAACGTCGGCAGAATGAAGTTGAAACTGTGGACAATCCGGAACATGAAGCTACAAAAAACTTCCACAGAGGCTTGAAATCCAACATGTTTTCTTCTTTCTCTAGGGTTGGTTCCTGGTGTATATCCTCTTCTTTTGTCATTTCTTGTTCATTTTCTTCCTCCTCTTCACAGCCTATGTAAGATAATTTCTTCTTAGCACAGTTATGAACTTTAGTGTATTTGCTATCAAAACTGTAACAAAGCCCTTTTTCTCTTTTTTCTTCCAATTTTTGTGGTGTCAACCTTGTAGGTTATGGAATTCTAGGGGAAGCAACACTTCCATCTATATAGTTGTGAGTGGTAGGCTTCCTTGTTGCCATAATCTTGCTTTCAATTTTTCTTGCTAACCTGAATGCCTTCTTCAATGAATCAAGTTCCCAAAGGCAAACCTCATGTTGGATGTTATCCTTTAAAGTCCCTCTGAACACATCAATTGTATGCTCCTCTGGAATATCTTTTACCCTTCTACTCATTTTTTGGACTTCCTCAATGTGCTCCACCATTGAACCCTTTTGTTTGAGATGTATGAATTGGCTAAAGAAGGTGTTGCTTTTTGTATCCTCATAATTTGCTATCATTTCCTCCATAAAAATTGACTAAGTGAACATTTGTTTATGAGAGAAAAGCCATTGATACCATACAAACTGATTGGGTTCTAAATTTAAAGTTGAAATGCATACCTTTTGTGTGTTTTGCACATTATGGAGATTGAAATATTGCTCAATCTGTAGTATCCATGTTACAGGATCTTTGCCATCAAACTTCCTCATATTGATCTTTGGAACATGGTGGGTCTTCAATCCAACATTATATTCTATGGAATCCTAATTAACATTTCTTGGTTTCTCATCATGAGTTTCCTATACTACCTTTTCACCATTAGGAAGAATTTCTTGAAGCAACTTTTCCAAACCTCCTTTCAAACCTTCCATGTCTTTCTTCAAATCTTCAATGTTTACTTCAAAACCATCCATTTTAGATTCCACGCCATCAATCTTGGTTTCCATGCCATTAATCTTAGCTTCCATGCCTTTCTTTAAACCATCCATCTTAGCTTCTATTACTTTTTTTGAGAGTGAAATTTGTTGCACTTGGTCTCGAAATTTTGATATATCACGTTGCATTTCTTCCTCTTCTTCATGAGTCATGGTAGAGATTTCAGGTTGTTTAAGAGGTGTTTCCATTTTCTTTCTTCGAAGCATCAATTAATGATAATTATGTTGCACTATTCCCTTTTAATTCCTTCAAACTAATTTTTCAAACCAAACTTATGTAAAAGATTTAAAAAGACTACAAACATTTTTTCGCTTTGTAGGAGCTCGATATTTAATCTGTTATATCTTTGTAATTTTGGACTTCTAAGGTCTGACATTTCATCCTTTGGTAGCCCTCCGAGTCCTCTTTCCAACCCAACAAGTCTGATCAATATTGGATTCCCCAAGGAAGAGTTATTCCAAATCCCCCACAATTCATAGATTATATACAGGTTCAGTAGAGCAAACTTGTACGAAGCACCACATGTCACTATTTCGACCTTCAGACCTAAAAATGATATACCAAAAACTAAATTCCATGCTATTTTTGTACCTTTTTACGAAATTTGAATCTGATACTCAGAGAAAAAGTTATGATGATTTTCCCCAGGTGATCTGTTTGAGATAGAATTTGGGAGCCTGCGAAAACCCTAACTTCCTTGGAGCATATCTCCAAAAATATAGTGAGACAAGATCTTAAATTCGTATCTTAGGTTCATCCAGATTTTGTCTCAAATGAGTTTTAATTTCAGCATCTGAAACTTCATAGAAACAAATTTATAGCGAAAATTCCACGATGACCTGTTTGAAGCAGCAAAACCCTAGAATCCAAAGCTCCATAGAGCAATTAGATCCAGATGCCTAAGGAAATTTGACAAAGTACACGGATTTTTATAATAGATTTATAACTACAAGACAATGGAAACATGAACTTTGGTAGATTGGTTTTAAAGAACAACTTCCAAGAAAAACCAAATGGTACTCTAAGGAGAAGGCAAAGGAAAATTTTCCTCACCTCATTTAGCAAAGCTTTTAGGGACCAAAATCATCACAAAATGGGGATTTGTCATCCATATTGGATCATTATATTATATTATTTATCTCTATGCTTTTGGAATGGAAAAAATGGAGGAATTAGTTTGCAAGATCATTTTAACAACAATCCCAGTTTGGAAAATTAGGGGTAAAAAAATTACAGTGCCATTTTGAGGCCTTAAATGACAACTATTTGTGGTACCAAAACTATTATGCACCAAGATTCCATATTCTACACATTGATACCTTTCCAATGGTGTAATAATCACCTCAATTAGAGTTCATGTGAGAAATTTACGTCTCTCGCAAATCAACCTACCTAGTTGACCGGGATGTTGTAAGTGGATGCCAGTCAACCCCCTTACTCACACATTTGGGGTTAGCTACATGTGGTATTTAAATAACTCTATAGGAGGTCCAAGAACCTTATCACTAGTGCAGGGTTGAGGAATTCAAATCTTTCCCCTAGATGGCTATTGAGTTAAGTTAAATATTGGGCTACTAGGAGCAGAGGTTCCATTCTACGCAGAGACAAACGAGTGGAAAAAATTTAAATAAAACTAACAAATAAAATATGAGATAGAGGGGAATGGGAAATGAGATCCTAGCCTTTTGGCCTTCCCATTGCCTTAACCCTCCTATATTTTCTTATAGATGGTCTCACAAAGGGATTTTGTTTTTGTTGGCCAAGAGAGGAAGATGCATCAGAGCCATGAGTTTCATTATAACTTGAGATTGATGAAATGAGAACTGAGCAACCATTCAAAGGTTTTATTTTCTCTAGATTTCTAGGGTGAATTCTATATGTTAATGGTGTGTTTGATTTCACTACACAAATTTTGTGGATGAAATATGCTACTCATATTTATGTTTAATGGTTGCTTTGAATGTGTTAATGGTAATAATTAAGAATCACAAGAAGAAACTATTTTCTATGAGTTATTGGTGTTATTGGTTGTGCTTAATATGTTTCTTGTAGTTGAATTTAGGGTTAAAATGAAGAATTCCCCATTGTATTTATGTTAAAATTGCTTAGAAATTCATTTACTATTAATACTTTATGAAAGCTAACAAGTATGAAATAACCTTCATCCACTCCTTTCCAAATTTGAGATCCATGGTTGTTATTAATTGATTATTGCACTTATATACTTGGGTATCTAAATCATATTACAAAGAAAAAAAAATATTGAATTGCTCGGATATTTATGATGGTTGGACAACCCATATAAAGAAAAATACCTTGATCTTGAGGCCATATACACCTTCACAACTCAATTGTAGCTCTTAGAAATCACTAGAAGTCGTGAGGGATTTCTATGGGCAATATATATGTCATACATGCTCTAATAGAATTCCTTGCATTTCTTGGATGCCATGTGCATGTGTTATTGGTGTCACTTAGGAATGTATAGTATGGTTAGGCATTGTCTTATCTTAGACAATGACTTGATTGGTGGTTGTGCATTGATTAGTGAAATGAATAGTATCTCATCATCTAAAGAATGATCATTGAAATTACCAACCTTCCTTTTAATCACTTCTTCCTCACTCCTATATCATTTATGGTTCAATAATATGATTGGGCATATTGTTTGGCACCTTGTAAATTGATTTAGTTGCTAAATCCCATGTATCCCTCTTATATGTTTTAACTAATAACATTTCATATGTTTAAGTTAAGGGCCATCTCATACATGTATTAAGCAATTTCTATTTCATATTTATTTATTGAATGGTGTTCAAGTGGAATTAGATTACATGCACAAGAGAAACTTGGAAGGAACATGTTGAATGAGATAGACCATTCCATTATGGAGGCATTGTGAACCATATGCCTTTTATTGATTGAGTTTGATCCTTGGTATGTCTTCACTTGAGAATACATAGTTACATATTGAGAGGATCATTTCCTATCTTAAAATTTGAATTGAACCCCGAGTTGAAGCCCAGTCTTACTCCTTGCTAGAACACCACATTGTGCTTACTATAGTTTGGATTTAAGTTTGAATTAATTGATTACAATGTTATTAGATTATTGATAACACATATATTAACATACTTAAATTTGTACATTAGTAGTGTTGGTAGGGTAATAACAACTATAGATTGCACCAATAGCTAGCCCCATTTGCTGGGTGATCTTTCCCAAAGCATGGGATATTCAAGAGAGGTCTACCATTCATCAATCAAGCTACTACATTTAATGGAAGACAACTGGGAGAGGGATATCATTCATTCAATCAAGCCATACACAACACCAAGACAATGTGTTAGCCTTAATCACCTTAATAATTTAGCTTAGTTGGATAGTCATGTGTAAAGGAGTTGTACCAAAGATAAAGTCTCAATAATAGAGTAATTGTAGAATTTTGGTTATTGTTGATTTTATCAATTGGTTGATTGTGTGTAGGTTATACCAGAGAATATATCATCTCACCAATCCTAAATAGTCTTGCAAATTAGTTTTTGATTTAGATCTATATGAAGTACAAAATCCTACTAGTCATTCTAAAGAGAGAATTCTAGAATAAAGAACAAAACTTTAATTCTGCAAGGTACTAGTATTAGTAAAGTGAGTGGTCCATAATTATAAGCCCCTCATTTATGGATCATTGAGCCCAGAGGTTCATTCTAAACCCAATATGAGGGTGATGTGTACTTTTGTCCATGTTTAACTTGGAGTTGACACGTGTAAGTTTTAACCCTGTATAGAAATTACCTACAAACAAATTATTCAAACAGAAAAATAAACAATGGCGAGAATAGAAAACAAATATACACAAATATTTCCCCTAGATCCCTAAACTAGGACTACTAGATTAATTTTTCATTATATTCCTTTCAATGTTACAATACATATATATACATGCTGAAGTATTCATAAACCCCAATCCATTAACCCTGGATTAGAACATAATTGTAGTTTCCTTTACTGGATCTACAAAATACCATGGGTAGAAAGCCACCGTGCCCAAAACCATGTGCAAAACCCATGCACAAAACCTTTTGTAGGTATGCCCACCATCTTTGGGTCCTCATAAAAAAATTCTCGGGGTGTTGCTCTAGACCTTGTGCAAGGGGTTATCCCTCTGTAAACCCCCGACAAGGGGAGCTACCCCCCTATGACCCCCCGCTTCACTGAACACAATGTACAACACTTGCTTATAGTCGTGGAAAGAATATAACATATACACATGTCGATTAAAAAAACACTTTAAATAAAACTTTACTATGAGATGTAATAAAAACATAAATGATTATAAATATTTGGTTAGTCTTAATTAAAAACATTATAAAAGATCAACAATCTCATTTGCATTGTGCTCACTTGGTTTGTTGTTAATATTACAAAAGATGTGGTAAAAATATTTCACTTTCACTTTTAGAGTTATAAATAAAATATTTCGATGCTTATGTTAAATAATATAATTTTATATAACTTCACAAAAATAAACTAATTAAAAATAAAAATGAAAATAAACTTCTATTTCTCTTATAGATATTTCAATATATAACTTATATTTCAAGGTTCCTAATTATTATTTGTAGTCTCTACTTCATGTGGCATGACTCTGGGACATGCATTAGTAGTCTTTACTCATGTGGCATAACTCCAAGGCATGCATTAGTAGTCTCTACTCCATGTGGCATGACTCCAAGGTGTGCACATAAAACTTCATAAGAGATCACTCCTTTTAAAAAATAATTCTTTTCTTTTTTCAATATCTTTATTTTATTTTTATTTTTATAATTATTTCATAAAACATCTTCATTCACAACTTTCATATTCATTATCACCTATTACCTTATTTTACCATTATACATTTTATGCTAATTTACAATTCTTCGATGCTACAACCTTTGTGATTCCCTTTATGGTTCGACTTTGAAACTCAACCCTCATTATTTTATTAATTCAATTTATTTATGTGTAAATAATAATTATTCTTTTTTTTAAAGAAACAAGTAGATTTGCACTGCTTCAGAGATTGCTTCAGATATTTCAAGAGTATTTTTAGCAGAGTATCTGTTGCTACCTTGTTTATTTTATACTATTCGACATACAACATTTATGCTATAATATCGCTAGAAGATCCCACAGAGTTTTACAAAACGACGTTTCACTACTGTACATATTTAAAAAACTAGAGATTATCTACCCAATTCCTTCTATATTTCTAGAAGATTATCCCCCTGGGTCGTTTCTTCGGGGTTATCAACTGCCAAATTCTTGTCAGGCTTGAGATGCTCCTGCGCTCCCTCCCCAACTTCTTGAAATCTAGATGGAGGCATTTCCCTGATCCCAAATACCTTCTTTAGCACTCCTACCATCGCAATTTCTGCCTTTACCTCCATGTTGTCGACCTTGAAATGCAAATTGATCATTTGGTGTTAAAATGCTCCACCCTCTTATGCAATAACTCCAGACCTTTCTGGATGCTCGAGAGGTGGGTCATCACTACCACCAACTACTCATGAACCTCTTTTGCTGCCTGTCTTCCCAATTGTTCAACCACAGTCACAAAATATCCTGTGAGCTGTAATCCTTCCTCCTCTGCATTGGAGCTGGAAGAAGCCATTTTGAGCGCAATCTTCCCCATGGATGCGAATAATTCTGAGTTTTAACTACTACATCCATTGCCTTATTATAATGCTCTACTCCTTATCGAATGGTGCATCCATCCTTTCAAATTGAATGATTTTCCCTAAGTGTTAGTCAGACTCGGCACGAACCACCATGACTGCAACCGCCGATTTGCAAACTGATTGAGTTGCTATCACTCTTCGCATCAGGAGTATGGTAAAATAATAATTATTCAATATTATTTTACTTCCCTATCTTTAATTCTGATCATCATATTATTTTATTTTAATAAATAAAATTTATGTTTTTTTTTTTTATTTATTATTTTTTTAAATAGCTTATTACTATATATATATATATATATATAGATATATATATATAAGAGTAAAACTTACATTTCAAACGCTGAGTTTTTATTTATTATTTTTAAACTGTTGTTCATTAGATAACTTTCATAGCTACTTGCGTCGCTACGTCCACGGAATCAATTTTTTGCTACATCCACTTGATGGATCACTTTAAATCTAGCTAGCTTATTGACTAGCTAACCCCAAGGTCATCAAAGAAAAATGCCGTGTAACCTTCCATTAGTAAGATGCTTATAAGACAAGACTCAGGCCAATCAAACTAACTTTAAAGCAAAAATTTATTAAATTTATCTATATATATATATTATATAATAATATATTTTTTTTTAACTCCTCAAATATAACCTACCTTTCAAATGTTCAAGACTTTTTGACTAGATAACACAATTTATATAATTTTCTAATTATTATAAAACTTTAATTATTACTTAAAATTAAAAAAAATTCTAAACTTCAATCATAATTGAAAGTTTAATTTCTTATTTTTATAATTATAATTTACTCTAAGAGATATTTTATTAAATTTATCTAAAATTTGATGAGAATTTGTTAAAATCATAAATATACTTGGTAAACTATGTACCATTTGAATGCCAAATTTTTTTAACAAATATTTAATGAAAAAAAAACCAAATATAATTTAAAATTATTTCATCAAATTCTAATCAGAACTTCAACTCGGGGTAAACCTCACAATAAACCTGTGATTATAAATGAAATTTATGAAAAAATCCATTTGCTAGATGGTACTCCCTAAACTATTAATATATTGCCAGAAATATCTACACCAGCCTCTAATTCTTCCCACTAATCTCGAGTAAAGGGACAATATTTCAACTTAACAATGATGTAAAAATCTGTCTATTCGTTTTATATTTATAAGAGTTGGCAGTGGAAGACAGATCTTCAGGAAAACGGTTGACAAGAGTATACGGCGAAAAGCTATTGCGAGTAGGCTTTACCAATCCAACAATTATGGCTGAACCTTGGGAAGAAGTTGCGGGTTCGGTTCACAGAAGGCTCCTGAGTATAGGAAGCCATGAATCGGAAAATTTGGATCAAAATTTGGCCTCTGAATGTCGCATACAATTAGAGAGAATTCGAGCAATGTTGAAATCCTCTCGGGAAGCCGAGAGAATAATTGGGTATGTTGACAGCCTTTCTATTGCGCAAAGAAAGCTGCTTGTTGGGCGTGTCACGCTGCGTTTGTTGAGAAAAATTACTGGTTTCATGGAGGATACGGACGGAGGTGGGCTGTTCAATTCCAGTAGCTCTGATTCGGATAAAGAGCCTATATGCTCTAGACTATTACATTTTACTGGCAATGCCAGTGAAAACATCCCAAGAAGTTCAAATTTGAAAAGATATGACAATAAGGAGACAGTATCTGAATTGGGTTATGGAGTCTGGGGTGATACAGATTCTGCATTAATACTGCTCATACTGTACGAAGCTCAGGATCAGGAATGCCTTGAAGATGCTAAAAAATATGGGGTCGATCCACTTCTCTATAAGAATTTCGTTGCGGGTAAATTGCCCACAAATCATGATCTACCACTCAGATCCAGATTTAATTCAGAGTTGATTAGAGAATACCTCTGTGACAACATTCTGAAAATAGGTTTCTGCTTGCCTGGATTAATGCCGGATGCCAACACTCAGCTAGCCAGTCTCAGCTCATATCTTTATATTATTTACAGATATCAGAGGCTTTTCAGAATGTTGTGTAATTCTGATGATAATAGCAATACTAGTAATTACTTGAAGGAGAATCTATATCCTCCTGCATCTGCTGCAAGTATTTTGTGTCTCCCTTCAGTTGTTTATATTGGAACCAAAGATGAAGAAAAGCAGAGACTCTGCGCAGTCTGTGGGGAAGATTTTGAGGCAGGCACTGTAGCAAGCTACTTGCCTTGTTTCCATTTTTATCACTGGGACTGCATTCATCCATGGCTCAAGGCCACAAATACTTGCCCTATCTGTAGGTACGAGCTTCCCACTGATGATGTCTGTTATGAAGTTACAAGACAAGTGAGGCTTTTGATGCAAAGGCCCTTATGCTAGACCTGTGTTGTTAACACAACTCTGCTGTAAGGACAAGTGAGGCTTTTGATGCAAAGGCCCTTATGCTAGACCTGTGTTGTTAACGCGACTCTGCTGTAACATTATATTGAATGTACAATCTTTACCGTGTTGCTTCTTGTCTCTAACCATCCATACCTCTGGGTTATGATTAGTAGCATAGTAGATTGGAGCAGTCTAACTATCACATCTTTTATGTTGTTTGGGGAAATATAATTTTTGGTAAGATAATGAATTTTTAGTTGTTTAAAACGTGTTTTGATTGTAAAAATGGATTCAACCTTCTAAAAATATTTCTGGGGCACTTAATTTCTAAAGATTATATAATTGAATTTAACCCATCTAAGAATACTTTGCCAGATTTCAAGTAAAATTGACTGGAAAAGATGGTTAGAAAAGGGCGAAAACATCAGTTAGACTATTGCTAGTAGATTGCACTTGAAATGGATTGGACTTGAGCTTCATCTTCCCAATCTATCAGATTGAAATTTGGATTGAAATTTTATCGAACCATCGAGCTTCATCTTCCTAATCTATCATATTGAGATTTAGATTGAAATTTTATCGAACCATCAAATGTAGTTCATTTTCAAGACTATTATTTTTAGCAAGTGTAGTTCATCTTCAAGACTATTATTTTTGGCAATCAAATCAGTGCCATATTTTGCCAAATTTCTCTATGATTATAAGTGAGTATGCTTCTCTCTAAAATAAACATGTCTCTCTACGTAAATGGTTACAGAATGATCTGCATCCATCATATAGCAATTTCTATTTTAATTTCCTCCTACGCTGCCATGGAATGAGAAAAGCAGTCCAGTCCTCATTTATCACTTTAAGCATGATAATAATAATAACCAATGCTAAATTGTTTATATCTTATTTGTTGAATTCATTGCAATGGAGGAAAGTATGCTGCAAAGATGCAATTGGGTGTGATAAACTACTGCATGTTGGCAACCGAATTTCTCTAGAAACCACTTTGCCTTCTCCAACTTTACACAACACATAATTTATTGAAGTCTCAGTTGATATGCCATCATCTCAATGACTGGACATTATGATATATATTGACTGGACATTATGATATTTAATAATATATCTTGGTTTAGGCAAAGCAATGTGCATAGCATTTTCTCAGATATATCAGTTAAAATAGAGATGGCACTGGAGTAGGATTAGAGGTGGACTTTAGTATCTTTTTTGGTTTAGTTGTCCTTGAGACTGCAACATGTCTGATGGAGTGTTGAGATGTTCACTGAAGTTTGATTCCATCTCTGGTAATGTAGAGAAGGAAGGTCTCTATTTGGAAATGGGGCAATCCATGTGATCAATACACCTGTAACAGTGGGCCTAAAAAGGATGTTCAGTACACAAGGTACCATATGTGCATCCCATGTGAACAATATCACGAGGTTCTAAACTGGATGGTGCTCTTTCAGATGTACAATAGTGTTCTGCTTTCCATGTCTGACACACATGGTAATTTCATTTCTTATCAATATCATATCAAGTGTCATGCAACGACAGTGCTTACGTCAAAATTTCCTCTGTATGAATCACAGAATTTAAGCTACCAGTAAAGATTACCGTGAAATTGACATGATTACACCTTATTGCTTATTTACACAAACATTCAACATTAAAAGGTGTAACTACTTAAAATTTGGTGACAGAAGATATAGAGAAGAAGTGGAACTAAGTTTTCATAAACAAAAGGAAAAAGCAGAATTATTTGCAAATAAATGGGTAAATATTTTTCGAAATTATCATCATTATATTTATTTTGTTTTAATATGGAGAAGAATCAGTTTAGATTCATCTTAAATTTGATTTGATTTAGTACTAATGATTTAGATTGGATCATTATCTTGTTTGTCATTGATCTCCATGTTTTTAGAGTCTAAAATTAGAAGAATTATGTTACAAGAGTGAATTAGGTTATAAGGGCAATTTTATAGGTGGGATCTAATTTGGAAAATTGGGGTCTAAAATATTCTGGGTCATTTTGAGGTCTTAAATAGCTGTTTTTGGGAGTAAAAATTCTTCACTTAAATGCTACATACAGTGACACTTTGTACACTCAAAGACCTTTCTAATGGTACAAGAATCGCATCAATTTTTCCTACTAGAAGTTGACATACCTTATTTGACCACCATGGTTCAAGAGGATGCCATGTCAACCCTCATTACTTATGGAGACTTGGAAGAAGGCTCTAGAAGGGTCAAATTTTAAACTCTAGTTGAGAGTTCAAGGAATCAAACTTGACCCCTAGTTGGCTATCTAACTATGTTATAATCCAAGATATCTTGGTCCAAGGTAAAGCGGAACAACAAGGTGTAGGAGTGAGAGAATATAATAGGAGTTAGAGTTAGAGTTTTGTAGTAGCCTATCAGGGACAGGTCTAAGTTGACTACATAGAGGGTAAAGTAGAACAACAAGGGGTATGAGTGAGAGACTATAATAGAGGGAGTTAGAGTTAGAGTTTTGTAGTAGTCTAACGGGGCACGGGTCTAAGTTGACCACATAGAGGGTAAAGCAGAACAACAAGGGGTAGGAGTGAGAGAGTATAATAGAGGGAGTTCGAGTTAGAGTTTTGTAGTAGCCTATCAGGGCACATGTCTAAGTTGACTAGATAGAGAGTGCTTCTCTTTTGTACTTGTTTTATTTCTATTCAAGAAAAAAGAGAGTAGTGCGGTCCCCTCACCTTTCAGCCCGCTAGACATATTTTGTGTTCATTGTGGTTGGTGTTTGATTATATTTTATTTTTCTATATTTTCTGCATTTTTATCTATTACATGCATAAGCAAAACACAAAACACAATAATGAATAAATTTGGAATCTAAAGAAAATTAACCATCATGTTATAAACTTAAGTCTATTTTTATTAAAGTTATTATACGAACACTTCAATGGATCGTCACAACAATTTACAAATCAATGGAGAAGAATTACATTTCTTAATATGTAATTTTTTTTATCATTTCATTTAAAATGTTGATTTTTGATAAATCTAGATTTAAAATTGATCTAGCTCCATTTTCTTTCAATAAATATTATCATATACATGTATGTAGTATTTAATTTAATTTTGTGTTATTTAAGATGAAATTTATTTGTATTTTTTTTTTTTAATATTATATATTTTTTATAATACTATATTTCTGTAGTCAAGCTTCTGTGTCCATAATGAATATTAAGCAACCAAAGGTCTTTCTGTAGATAATATTTTTCCAATATATAGTGGTTACGGAATGATATTTGTTTTTAATATATTAATAAATTAATATCATAATTTAAATATTATTGTTCAAATATAGCCGTTACTTGAATTATGTCTTTACATTGCTCTCTATTTAAGCCTTTGCCATGGTTTGCCTCTTCTTCTGGTCCCTCATGATGAATCACACTTGTTGGTTCGAAACGCGTAGGCCAAAAATTTCTCTCATGTGATTTTCTATTGAAAGACTTTGCTTAATACTATAATTTATTTTATTTTTATTTAATAAATTTCTATAATTTCCATTATCTATAAAATCTTTTGGTAAAACCTTTTCTTTTATACACATATTTATTTCCTTTACTATCTAGTCTTTCATCTTTGATAAATATTCCTATTGCTCTCTTCCTATTATAAATAGATAACATCTTCTTTACTATTCATTAGATATTTCTCATCACTCTTTGAGTCTCCTATATCATGTTAGTTGATTATTTTGTATTTTTATAAATTCCCATTAAATGAATTTAAATCTCCCATCATATTTTGATTACTTATTTTTTATTTCCATATCCCTCCGCTCAAAAAAAATATCTTATAGCATTCCCAAATTCATCATTTTATATTTTATATTTATATAAATCCCTCCTCAAATGAAGCATTTATTTTTTTCATAAATCCCTCAATTTCCCCTCAAATGGAGTTGGTTGTAATAAATTATTGGAGAACCATGTGTCCCTTTTGCAAAGTTGAGAACCATGTATCCTTTTTGTAAACTTTATTCTTGGACAACTATGTGTCCTTTTGTAAAGTTGAAAACCATGTGTCCCTCTTGTAAAGTTTGTTCCTCTAATGCATAAGAGTTTACTAGCCATCCATCTGCATAAATGATGGTGTATATATTCACTAATTACACATCAAAAATCAATGATACAATCTCTGAGCACCAACCATCATTTAATAGTGACTCCACTTGCTTATTCATGATTTGATAGTGACACCACTCATTGTCTTATTCATTAAATAAAGACTTTAAACAAGATGGCAATGAACCGTTGTCCTCTCTGAAACACTTCTGTGCTCTTCACATGGATTTCCTCTTATTAATAATTGAGGGTTATGTGAATGTTCCATTTCCTATCAAATAATTTATTTCTTGGATTTTCTGCTTTCCTTACACACACTTGAGGTATTCTTTTATCCTCCCTTACTAAACTTAGGCATGTTTTTCACATACTCGACATGTGGTGAAAACTATGCATATTTACGTATTTATATTGTCCTTATTGTTTTGGGGTCATATAGTCATCCTAAACCATTAGAAATTCATATTCTGCTTTCTTTCTTATTTGAGAATTTAAATTATTTTAAAAATGATGCATTTAACTTTGTCCCAACCATATATGGAAACATAAAAAAAATATTATCCAATCTTATAATTTTTTTCATAAAATTATCATTTCTCCTATGGGTTTTATTATAAAATACATTCTGCATAAGAAATATGAGTGTTTTTCATAAAATTATTATTTCTCCTCTGGGTTTTATTATAAAATACATTATGCATAAGAAATATGAGTGTTTGCTAATTAATATAACTCTGTGATTAAAAAAAATTATAATGATTGGGATTTACAAATGGAAATTGTGAATTATATTTGATTTCCCCTCTCTTCGAATACATATAATTAAATATATATTTTATTTTAAAATTAAATTTATTATAGAAATATTTAAAATTAATAGTTTTATAGTTTATTTTTGTTAAGCTGTAATAAATATTTAATTTATTTAATAAATTCAAATATATTTATTATTAATATTTTGTTTAAATTATTTAAAATATATTATATTAATAAATATAATTGTAACTGGAATAATCATATTATACAAAATGATTATTTAAAATTTTATTAGATAAAATAACTAACTTTTCGGTGCAACAAAGGAGAGTATACAACATACTATCTCTCGGGTAATTTAATTTTTTCTAAATTTCTATCATTTAATTGTAAATCTAGTTTCGAAAGCTTGTGAAGCATAAATACTTTATTTGTTAGACTTAATGGTTCCTAAGTATTGGCTACTAAATAACATTATTTTTAATTAAATTTAATAAGTACCTCAAAAAATAAGTAATAATTTAAATACTACAAGAACCAATTAGATTTATAATTCAATTTACTTATTTTAATATCCCAATATAATATTTTTTAATCAATCCTTGTGAATGATAATTACTGCGGCAACAGTGAAGTAATTCTTCAAATTATAAATCAAATGTTTTGTCTTCTTATAACTATGCTACAACATAAAATCGTATACAAATTAGAGCTTTGAAAATGTTGTAAAATAGAATCACTATGTTTGAATGGAATAAACAATAAACTTGAAATAGAAACCAATGTTACAACATAAATTAAATAATTAAAATAATATTTAAATGGTAAAGAATACCATTTTTCAGTGGGCGCTTCTTGGTCCATCTTTTCATTGCAGAAATGCTACAATAGTAATCTAGCTTCACTCATAGTTCTTAGAATGAAATCATATGCAAATCATTTCCTTGTATTAATTTGGAGAAAACATAGTATACAATCTTAGAATGATGTTTGGAAAAATAATCTACTAATTAATCATTCGCAATGTTTACAAACCTCCTTTTTTAACATTCAAGTGATTAATTATATAGCGAAAACTACGAATTATAGATTAAGTTCAAACTGCTGAATATAATGTTAAAGGGAAAATATGATTTCTAAGAATCATTCCTCTATTGACATTTTGACAATTAGTTCAATAAATTTGCATGTTGATCTTCAATCGCGATCCTCTATCCAATCTAATCAAATCTTTGTTGATACAAAGTCTCTCTTCTTCCACTAAACTCTATCATGACTTGGACATTGACTTGGTCATTTACCATCCTTCACCACATGTTCGCTTGCTTCCTTGATGTGACCATTGAACAAATATCTTTCTCCAACTCATTTGTGACCTGGTGTGAATCATGGTTTGGTATGTAGATTACTACAATGATGTAAAACATGATGTACCATGACCTAGCTACCTAATGTATATAATTGCTACATAATTGAATATTATAGTAGCAACTTATTAAAAATAATTAATAATCAAATTTGCTTATTCAAAGATATAAAAATGCATAAAAGTAAACAATTACCTTAAAAATTCTTCCTTGATGTAATATCCTAGAGCTAGTGGGTTTTGCTAGCAAAATGGGGTGAAGATAAGATATAAAACATGGTGGAATACAAGTTTGAGGGAAAAATTGTTGCAAAAAGAGTGACAATAGGATTGAAAGTGAGGACCCAATATCTCCCCTACATGGAAGGTGTTGCATGTCCTCATGCAATGAAATTCATAATACTTCCTCTGAAAGACTTTGTTTTCTTCCTTTGTAAAAATTCAAAATTGTGTTGCACCTAAATTTTAGACATGCTCAAAAGCATTAAATAAGATGTCTAGGCTAGAGGTTTCAGATTTTTTCTTTTGTTTTTGTATGTTTAGCTATATTTAAGGCTTCTTTTTATCATTTTTTTCTCTTGGCATTTTTTCGTACCACCTTTTAGCTTACTTGGCTAATACTTTCCTATTTGCTTTCATTTTTTTTTTTTGTTGCAACTTTTCAACAATAGTCTTGAGATTTTCATTTTTAGTTTTATTGTACTTATCCAACAACTCAAGCTCCTTCATTTATTCTTTTAATTGTTTAACTTGCCTAGTTTTTCAACTTTTGATGTGGATCATGCAAGGTCTATTTCCTTGCAAGAATCCTCTTCAACTAGAAGATCTGCATTAAAGTCTTCAATAGGCTCTTCAATTGTAAAATTATCTTCAGGGTCCACTATTACGAAGGCTTTAGGTTTTGTAGTTCTATCTTCTTCACTGTCTATTGTTGTGCATGTATCATATTTTAATGGATTCTTTGAAGAAAACTTAATTTTGAATTGCTTCACCAAACTTTTCAGGAATATGTCATTGTCTTCTATACCTAATTCCTCAAGGGATTATTCAAGTTCAATTACTCACTTTCAATGGGCATATTCATCAACTTTTGGGTTTCCTTTACTCCTTGTTGAAGGAGCTAGTCAGGTTCACTAGCTAGTCGAATACAGAAAAGGTTAGTCGGCCCAGTTGACTAGCCTCAATGTAAACATAATTGTAATATGGAAAACATATAAAAAATGATAGATTAGACAGTGTGGTTAATTCGACAGTTAGAATCTTGTAATTGTCTTATCAGTCTAATATATATACTTGTCGATATGAATGTAACAAATATTGTTGATATGATACAAGATACACATATGATACTTGGTTATCTCCCCAATACTGTGTCTTGTCTCTTTGCTTGCTTTTTGGATGTTTACTTGTGTGTATCTACTGGTAACAATGCACACTAATCACTAGATTACAACATTGGTTTCGTTGTTGGTAGAAATAAATTGAGTTCGTAATAACATGAAAGCATAGACGTTGACCCTAGATGAGATACAATTGCCAAGATCAATAACTATTTGAAAAATTATGCATGAAGGAATCAACTGTTGATCGCAGAAGCCAAGGAGAATTTCTTCACAGAAGCACATCAGCATTTTATTGAAGGAACTCCGATAGAGATTAAAAAGTTTCTTGACAACATTACTCATGAAAAAAACTTAAAACCAAATTGATGCCCGCCTACTATTGAAACTATCAAATGACAGTCAAACAAATTTACATGAGTGGCTTGAATCCATCCTAGAAGATTATTGTGAAGAACAAATATTAGAAGATTGAACATCTATGGAGCATATAAGAACCAAATTATACAATGACCTACAAGAGGGATTCTTCTGCATGATATCAAATCTATTACATAAATTCATTCTAGGGAAGGGCACAGGCCATATCGTCGAATATTGCCCATTGCTAGAGAATCCAGCCAGTACCGTTTGGAAGAAGGATTAAGCGAAGTGGAAATTTTTTTTGGGCACTTAGTGTAAATAGATGAAAGAAGCATGGGATTATTTTTTAAGTAAATAAATATGGTCCACAAATACTCCCTCATGAACCGACACTAGTCGGTTCGGCATGGAGGGGGTAGCAGTAGCAGACTGTGAGGAATAAAATGGGAAATAAAAGAATCAAAGAAAAAGTTGGAGAAGTATTAGAGCTGATAAAAATGGAAGAGAATTCATTCAACAATAAAAATAAACAAGAAAAGAACCAACCAAATAGCGACCGACAATACAAGCAGTTAACTGACATTCAAAAATTACCAAGGGATCTCAGACAACATCGACGAGAAAAAATTAGAGAAGAAGAATACCAAAAGAAAATAATGAGGAATCAAAAGTGTGAGAGCGAAGATGCACGAGACTCCTCAGAAGAGTTGAGAGGCGTAGCATTGTCTGCTCAGATAGAGAATGAATGTCTACTGATAAATCAAAGAGGACAAGTAGACACTATGGAAATAGACAATTCTGGAACAAAAATAAGAAGTTCTCTAAGGAGATCCTTGTTGAGTCCTATTTTAAGAGAATTTCTTCAATTGAGGAATTATTCTGAAATACCTTCAATCTAGTATACCAATGACTAAAAAAGAAATATTCAAGAAAATGAAAATTCTATTCAGAACCAAGTCAATAATAATAATGAGTTAGACCAAATACTTCTCCAACTATCTAACCTCATGACCGTATCCCCCTGCCGCAACTCATATCTTCTGAAAATAAAATACTCCATAATCAGTTGATGGAGAGTTGCAATCATAAATAAGTCAATTCACGTAATATATAGAAAACGAGTGTCAGACTGATGAATCCTTATATCAAATCATAATAACAAAATAAAGTAGAGAACCAAGTTATGACGATGAAACTAACAATAATGAGCAGTTTCACTCGACTTTGTGTCAACCAACCAAGATGGGACTAAATAATACACCCATTTACGAGGGGGATGAAGACCTGAAGACGAATTGATTCATTTGTGAATAGTTCTAGGCCACAAATGACATCAATGATGAAGAAAAAATGGCACAGTTTTTCGCAACATTAAGGAAACGAGCCTTGACATGGTTTATGAATTTAACAGAAAAACAAAATAAGACAAAGGATGAAATCAAGAATAGTTTCCTCACCTTCTTTAAAGTGCAATATGTTAAACATTTGAAAAAAATATAAGAGAAATAAAACAAAGATCAAATGAATCTGTGCGCGAATATGATAAATGCTTCAAAGAATTATTAAGTCAGATTCCCTACACTATCGACAAAAATCTGTTAGTTCAATGGTACCTTGTTGGACTACTTTAGAAAATTCGTGGGCCACTACAAATGCATGAAATTAAGACATGTGAAGAATCTCTTAAACTATCCCAAAGAATTTAACAAGATGACGAAAACGAGTCAATCCATTCGTTGACCACCAATAAAATTGAAGACAAATTAGATTGACTGCAAAATTCTTTAATACAATTATCACTTCAAAAGAACCACTTATGGTGTAAAAATTGCCACGTCGAAGGACACACTAAAGATACATGTAAGTTCTTAGAATATTTTGACCAAGACATTTGAAGAATACAAATTAATGTCTACCATGACATATGTCAAACTGTGTTTAACCATACTACCAAGGATTTCTAGTAAAACCTAAGAAATTCAAAACCGAAATGGTATGAAATATGTGAAGAAAATGCACATTCCACTTAGGAATATCCATTGAATGGAAAAACCAAACCTAATTATCATGTTGTATATCATACTCAAACGACTGACCAATTATTAGAATCATCTCCATTCAATGGAAGAGGACGAGGCCGAGGAGGTTATGACGGACGATGAGGTGGCTACAATGACAAAGGTTATGGTTAGGGTTGAGGACGTGGGGGATTTTATTGCTATACCTATTGGAAAGAAGGACATATTGCATCCGAATGTCCTTTAAATGATAAAACTGGCCTACGCTTCTATAGCATGTGTGGTCTAGGTGACCACTCGCTGGAAGATTGTCCAAATATCATAGAAAAAGTTTTGAATAAAAGATTTGTTAATTTACTACAAACTGTTCCAAAGCGTGAGATTCTAAAATATAAAAACCTTCATGTAGTTACAAGGTCAGGAGCTAGAAGGGATATAAGTGACTAGACTAATCAATTGATCCAATCTATCAAGAATTCAACAAAGTATCCTGACCTATAACAACAAAATCAAACAATGTCCCACGTAGTTGAATTATTTACAAAAGAAAGTGAAAACCAAAAAGTATCTAACAACTTAATCTTGGAAGATTTTCTCGGGATTTTAAAGGAAGAACACTTTGTTTCCTAACTTATTGAACTATTGAATATGTTGAAAAATTGTAATGAAAATAGAGAAAGAGGGACAAATGTTAGACAACTTTCACATGGTAGCTAGGTAGATGATCATCACTCGCAAGTTGACCTCAAAATAAATGGGTTTTTGGTTAAACAAGTAGTTGTTGGCATCATGATGCATGTGTTGTACTTGATGGCAACCCACTTGTAGCGGAAAAAGTATATGGCAACTAGATGAATCTAAAAGAAAAATCAGATGTGACAGAATGATGGAACAAATATGAATCTACAGGTCAGAGGTGATAGAATGATGGAACATAATAATGGTCAAAGGATGTGACAGAATGCATGGCAGCTGTGTTTATAGATGTGACAAAATGCAGGGTAGTTAAAAGGAATCAGTTTAGAAGTAATATATACTGGAAAATCACATTATAACAAGTATATTCAAAGGTAACAGAGTAATGGTACAGAAGAACATGATGATGGAACAAAGGACTACACATCAAAATCAAGCAATTGGGGAAAAATAATGTTTTCAGGTATGTTAAGTTGTAAATGCGGGTTCACTGTACAAAAAGAGTGTATACAAGTAGGTTCACTGTACAAAAGGAGTGTATATGTATGCACACAATTTCACAAGAGGAAAAGCGCATATGGGATGGAAAATTAAGGAAATTAAGGTGAAAAAATACCAAGGGTCCATACCATGGTATTAGCCCACTATATTGAGCAGAATATTGGTTACCTGATCCCATCCACAAATACCACCAGTTCTAAGTGTTGTTTTGGTCTGAGGTATTGAGAAAGGATAAAACTATATAAGGAGGAGAAGATCAAAGGGCTAAGTGCACAAGTAATGAATATCTTATGAAGTGTTAGATCAAAAGCAATTATGCATGTTATGGATTTTTGATACTTTGCTTGATCTAGACTAAGCATTCACCTAAGTGTTTGATGATGGATGAGATCTAATGATGGATCAGGATCATAATGAATTATCATTATGTTTTATCCTATAAATGTGATGATCTGGGTATGACTGAATTCTGGAATAGCTATGAAGTTTTAAGTTAGTATTTGTAGATCTATACACTGGTTCGCCTTGGTGAAGGTGCTTATACATGCTTGTTTGGCACTTCCAAGTAGCATATGTAGAAGAACAGCTTGATGTTCAGGGATGACTGATCTATCTGATCAATGTTGCTATTTTATTACTGTTTGTCAATGATGTCTTCATTAGATCTAAAAGTAAAATTGATTGTACAAGGAGATTGATTATGGTTAATTGATTGATTGAGTAAGAAGGGTGAACCTTGCTACTATCTATTTAGAACTCTATAAATTGACAATAGATCTTCAAAATTTCGCTGATTGGTACAATTTTTGGTTTAGAGGTTTATGATTCAGTATCTTTAGAGGTATACACATGTTGGGCTAAAGGAAGTAGTGTATACATGTAGGTTGGCTTCATTGAAGTAGTTTATGCATTTTGACATATGATTTTTGAAGTTGTAGTTGGTTCTGGTTGTTGATGCATTGTTCTAGGTTCAGATACGTGTATTGGTTACAATGATCTGTCTGTTCCAGTTGATTGGTTGAATTTTTTATTAAGTGCCAGTTGATTGAGTTTTCAGTGATTGGTTGATTTAGTTGTGATTGATTCAAAAATTGATGATTGGGTGATTCAGTTATGTCAGAGGTGATTGATTGATTCAGTTGTGGTTGATTCAGATATTGATGATTGGGTTTCAGTTATATCAGAGATTGGTGTTTGGGTTTCAGCGATTGGTTGATGCAGATGTATTTGTTGGATGTATTGCAGTGGTGATCAATTTTGAGCTTCAATGTTACTGATGGGTACAGTCTAAAAATTTGATGAAACGTGGCCCTCCTATTGTGTTATTGTGTACCAGGAGTATCCAGTATGAAAATTTATGAAACGTGGTCCCTGGAGGATACTAAGGGTTGGAGCCTTTAGTGAGGAAATCGAAGCTTCCTGCTTGTAATGGATGGTGATGTGATCAAGGGGTTGGAGCTCCCTTCTAGTAGCAGCTGGAGAATGAGTGAAGGTTGGAGCCTTTTGTAGGCCGACACCTATGTACTAGGAAACATATCGGCTAGTACAAGAGCTAGGGGGTTGTAGATCCCTTCCAATAGAAGATGGAGAACAAGAGAAGGTTGTAGCCTTCTGTAGGTGGGTGCCTACGTACAGGTATGATTCTGCACCAGTATAATATTGTAAACAGATTATTCTTTATATTAAAAAGAAGACAGAGACAAAAAGAAGCAGGTGGTTTTTCTCCCGCATTGGGTTTCCACCTTAAATCTTAATGTTCATGTGTGTTGTTTATGTATGATGGTTTATTCTATTATTATTACACATGATTATTGTTTAATAAAGTACTAATGCACTGATTAAATATCAACATATGATGAATTAACTGAATCATAAGTTCACTGGATATACGTTGGTTACCTTAAGAACAGTTGCGTACACATGCGAGTTACCTTCACTAAAGTAGCATATATAAATCTTAGTATGAAATGAAAAAGTTGTTTATTTGTAAATACTGATTCACCCCCCCTCTCAGTATTATTCCCAACTGTAGTTTTCAATTTCAGATCTCAAGTAAATATCCTGCCAAGGGGCACATGGATCAACATGGGATGACCAAGTCTACATAGAACAACCAAGTATCTTAAATTGGCCGACCAAAGGTTCATTGAACCAATCGACACATTACGACAAGTTTAAAGGTCGATAATGGGTATCCTGATGATATTCAACTTTGAAGTCATTGAATTAGTCGATGACATTCCCACTTATCCAACATTAGTCGGTTGTCCCTGGGGATGAAAAATGAAGGAAATTATATCACTATAAAAAGATAGAATCAAATCAAAAGGAAACAGAAAAAAACTATCATTCCTTTGGACACTCGTGAAGGCAAACCTTGGGTAGAATCTAATGATGAAGAAGTTGTAATTATGAAAGTGTACCAAGTATTACATGATGGGCATGATAATGTGGAACCAAATGCTTCGGGTGAAACCTTAACTAGATCTCCTCTCTCAATAGGTCAGAACTCAGATATTGAACTGTACAAATGGTAAATAAAAAATTATGAATCGAAGGCAAAGGAGTGTTGGTCGATACAAGTCCAACATCAGAATCTAACCTTGATATTTCATCAAAGCCATTCCAATTATATGAGAAAAGAATTGTCGAAGATCGCCTTATTTACTTCTAACTGATCTAACATCTGGCTCCAGTCCTCACACTCATTTTAAATAAAGAGCATCCTCTGTTAACCATGTGGAATAGGTAACAAAATCGATTAGAGAGAAAAGATGAATGTTTTTCCTAGTACAAACTTTTACTAGTCAAGAAAAGAGATGGTGGGATACGCACTCATCTTAACTTCACACTTGGACAATTGCAACTTCCTATTTTATTAAGAGATTCAGGGGAAAAACATTGTCCACACAAGCAAAAATACTAATATTAAGTGTTGGGTAGGACCCTATCCAGCACATCAAAATATGTGAGTTTGAATGGCGAAGAATCATATACAAGGATGAATGTGCCTTGCCACATATGTTCCCAAACATACTAGCCAATCTTCCGAACAAATGGTACAAAATAGAAGAAGTGAATGGCCAATCCCTCCAATGGAAGGAGTTAAAAGAAAACTTCATTAAATACTTCAAGTTCCAACTAGAGGAAACATAACTGAAATATGCAGTCCAAAAAATCAAAGAGTTCATACTATAAAAGCCAATCGATCTCCATAACTCAACAATAAATTATTTAAATTGTAATTATATAACTTCTATTACAAAACATAGGATGGCTAGGTGGTTATAAATGGAAGAAACATCTATTGTTGGCAAAAGTTTTACTTTGAATAAGAATCATCCTCATAACCATAAGAAAATTCACTTTGTATACAAAGTCAAAAAGCAAGATATAGATAAAACAAACAATCTAGACTCCCCACCAGCATACCTGGAAGTAAAAGTCAGGGAACAACGAATTGACAAATCTAAGGCACCCAACTGGATGGACCCATAAATTAAGATAAAAGAAGTCAACATATCAAATGACAACTGACTAAAAATTGCCTGACTAGGGGATTATTTTCTCAAAATAATACCAAGATGTATTTTCTTGAGATTACAAATATTTTAAAGGATTAGTTAAAGAAATGGGATAAATGAAGATTAATCTAATCCCAGGAGCCAAGGCAATAAAGAAGAGACTGTATAAATTAGCTCACAAATATAAGCCTGTTGTACAAAAATAATTTAAAGTAATGCTTGTTGTCAACATTATATACCCACTAGAAATGTCAGAATGGGCAAGCCCCATGGTCATCCAACCAAAAAATAATGACCCGAAAAGCCTTCACATATGTATTGATTATTGGATTAAATAAACTAATAGTTACTGACCCATTTCCAACCCCTTTTGCTGACGAAATCATCAACAAAGTAGTAGGGCATGAATGTTATTCTTTATGTATGAATTTTTAGGGTACAACTAAGTACCCATAGCCTAAGAAGACAGAGAGAAAACAACATTTGTTACAAAATTAATCTCATTCACCTATAAAGTAATGTCAATCAGGTTAAATAATGCACTAGCTATATTCTCAATAATTGTCGTTAAAGCATTCAAGAATACATTTATAAGACTATGGTTGTTTATTTTGATGACTGTATAATATATACACTACTAAAGGACCATATTCAGTGGTTAAGGCTAATGCTCGAATGGTGTCAAAAGATACAGTGATCCCTTAACATAAAGGAATGTATTTTTTCAACTCCCATTGGAATACTATTGGGTGATGTCATCTCTAAAGAAGGAATTAAAGTAGACATGGAAAAAATAAAGGTAATATTATATTTGAAGCCCCTAATTAACTAGAAGAAAATTAAAAATTTTCTCAGAGATACAAGATATTAGAGAAGATTTATTAGACACTAAGTTGACATAACATTACCATTTGATGAACTCTTGAAAAAAGATATCCCTTTTATTTGGTTCGATGAATGTGATGAATCGTTCTAGTTATTAAAGAAGAATTTGGTCAAAGCTCCAATCCTTAAATTCCCACATTGGTCTAAGAAGTTTCATGTTCACTTTGATGCATCAAATATAGTAGTCGGGGCAGCCTTAGCACAACCCAATGAAGAAATAATAGATCACCTGAATGCTTACTATATTCGTAAATTAAACAAATAAGAAATAAACTACTAAAGGAAAGAGTGAGAAGCATTAGAAATGATGTGCAATCTACAGAAATTCAGGCACTACCTTTGGGAAAATCCTTTCATATTATACACAGACCATCAAGCCCTGAAATACCTTTTCAATAAACCTGTGCATCAAGGATGGATTTTCCGATGGCTACTACTATTTCAAGAATTTCAAGTTGAAATTATTGTTCAATTAGGAA
Source organism: Pinus taeda (assembly GCA_000404065.3). NCBI lineage: Eukaryota > Viridiplantae > Streptophyta > Pinopsida > Pinales > Pinaceae > Pinus > Pinus taeda. Next base: position 59,153 of record APFE030646186.1, read on the forward strand.
AACAAAATGTCGGCTCTGACCATTTATCACGTCTAGAATCACAGGGCGAGCTAACAGAGATCGGCAATGATCTTCTTGATGCACACTTATTCCAAATTGAAGCAGTTCCTTCCGAACTTGCTGAGATATCAGAATTTCTCCACACTAGTAAATCATCGGAAGGAATAAATGAAAAAAAGAAGAAGATCTTAGCAATTAAAGTAGCACCATACACCTTAATAAATGACCAACTCTATAAGTTAGGAATTGATGAAGTACTTTGGAGGTGTGTTCTCGAACATGAAGGAGAAGCTATCATTAATGAAACCCAAAAAGGAAGATCTAGATGACACTTTTAAGGAGACACAACTACCCAAAAAATAATGCAAGAAAGATTGTGGTGGCCAACTATTTTTTGTGATTATTGCCAACAAGTCCAAAAATGTGACATATGCCAAAGGAAAGGCTGACCCCTTCTGAAACATCAAATTTCGTTGCATTCTATAATTCCATCCTTACCATTCAAAATAGGGATTAACTTTATTAGACCATTTCCCAAGAGAGCAAAGCGAACAGGTGCAAAGTACATTATCACTGCGGTTGAATATGTAACAAAATGGACAGAAGTAGAACTGGTAGTATCATGCACCAAAGAAGTTGCAGCTAATTTTATATATGAAAATATAGTGACACGTTTTGGTTGTTGTCTTTTCCTTATTAGAAATAGAGAGCACACTTTGTTAATAGTATAATTTAATTACATACACAAAATTTCATGATTGAACACAGAAAAGCTACCGCATATCATCCCTAGGAAAATGGTGCAGTTGAATATTTCAATAAAGCTTTGCATAAAGGATTATTGAAAATATGCAACATAGACAAGAGTGACTGAGAAGATAAAATTACAACAACCTTATGGGCTTATTGGACAACTTATAAGCAAGTGACAGGGTCGACACCATTCAAAATTATTTTTGGACAAGAAGCAGTGGTGTCATTTCACTCTTCAACAAATGCACAAGTTGTTTCGACCATACTCAAGTTTAATACCAAACTACAAGCACAATGATTCCGACAACTACATCAACTGGAGGAAGACCGACTATATGCATTATATCATCAAAATATTAGTAATGATAAACAAAAATCTTGGTTGAATCGAACCTCCAACATAAACAATTTCAAGTTGGCAATTTAGTAATGCTATATGACAACCGAGTAAAAGGAAAACCAAAAAAACTTGAAGTCGCATGGATCGACCCCTTTGTTATTGAATATATTTGATCGTTAGGAGTGGTGCAACTAGAAATTTTCAAGGTCACCCTATCAAGTCACTTGTTAATGGTGCCTGACTTAAAAAATATATTACATAAATACTAGCTAGCATAGGTTAGATATAAGCCATTAATAGCTAACAGACAAAAATGTAAATAAAGTAATTACTTAATAAATAAATAAAATTAATTATTATTACATTTGTTCTTTCTTTTGATTTTCTTTAACTTAGTATAAATCTCTAAATAACAGAAAGTATTTATAAACATAACCGACACAACAATCAACACATGCATTAAAAAGAATTGTAGGGATATTCATATAATCAGACAAAGCAATCACCAATGGACGTGAAACTGACTTACGTAACCTTCTAAGAGATAAACAAAGTTCAAAGCAACACCAACAACAAGATGTTCAAAAATGAAAATCTTAGAAAAAAGAGCCAACCTGTACCTCAAAGATATCAACCCACAGACTAGACTCCTAGAGTATGATTCCATCGATCACTAAGCATAAAAGGGAAAGACATTGACTTACCGAGAATAGTTTTCGAAATAAGATACTGTATATCTACAACATTCTTGAGGCGACCAAGAAACGCATAAGAGGGAAAATGACAGGCCTACAAATTGAGTCAATCAAGTATGGATGTCATCTTCTGACACGTCCCATGCCTTGAACACATCAACACCATCAGATATTATGCAAGGGTCATTTCAAGATTCTCAAAATTTACTACCCACTCAACCAGAAAGGTGGAAAGCTGATGCCATGCATGCACAAGATGATAATCGATAGATTACATGAAAAATTGAAGAGACGTTCTTAGGTAATGAAAGAAAATGGAAATGATGGTGTATTAAACACCACCTCTATAGAAATCAAAGAACATCCCAGATTTATTAAAATATTTCCAGAAGTTCCAAGCAAATTTCCATGTGACTTGGAGGATATCCCAGACATTCCAAGTCATGTAATCTATGATTTAGAGCTGATGGATTGTTTACAAATGGAAGAATTCTGCAAGGACTTCACCATGACAAAGTGCAAGGTTAGATCAAAAGAGGAAGAAGTAACAATTGAGCCCAGAACAAAAGCTCGTTTCGATCCTACTAGAAAACCTGAGATTGAAATACGTCTTCACAATATATGCCAGGATAAGGTTGAAGAACCCACTTGGGAGAAGCATTTATATGCTTATCTCAAATGGGATAAGATAGGGAATCAATGGAACCCTTAAATTGAATACCTGGAAAAATTTGGAATAAGAGAAATCTGGGGGGCTCTGTTGGTTGCAGACCTTCAAGGATGAAGGAAGAAGCTGCCAAGTATTTAGTGAGCAGATACCACAGTGAAAAATTGTGGCTAGATCAAACACATTCTTTCTCTGACATGACCATCCAATTAATTACCGAGCTCCCCTACAAGGGAACTAGGTACCAACGATGATTGATGTAAATCATTGGCTTACAGAACTTGTCAGAGGGGTTTTCGGGAAAAAATCAAGAGGTCTTGTGATCATCCAGGTGCAAGAACCTTTGGCAAGATGGATATCTAAAATGTACTAAATTCCAACTCAATCCCCAAACCTGTAAATAGTTCCTTCCAAAACCTTGAAGTTAACTTAACATCTTGATCTGAAATAATTTATTGGGAATGCCATGTAGTCTCACAATCTCCTTTATGAATATCAATGCCACATCATCGATAGAATTAGTGGATTTGGTTGCCACAAAATGAGCCACTTTTATCAACTTGTTAATCACTACCATTATTGCATCATGTTTCCTAGATTTTCTAGGTAGACTTGTGATGAAATCTATAGAAATTACCTCCCATTTCCATTCCGAAATGGGAATACACTACAATAATCATGTTGCATGCTTGTATACAACCTTTACCTGTTGGCATTCTATTCATTTGGCCATAAAATCAACCACTTTTTTCTTCAAAGTTGGACAATATTAGAACTTATTAATGGTCGTGAGGGTCTTTTAGTACTGTGGATGGCTTGAATAAGGCTTGACATGGAACTCTCTCATTATGAGCCTCTTCAATTCATCATTATTTGGCACATAAATTCTTCTCTTAAATTCAGTGAGGTAATATTCCTCATCTCCTCCATCTTGTAGCAACGTTTCTCTAATTGATTGATAATTTAATCATGTTGTCCTACATTATTAACCCTTTCTACTAGGTCTATTTCATAAGAGATTGGAGCTGCCAAGTGATTCACTTGAATCCTCCTACTGAGTGCATAAACAACCCTTTTTTCCTTTCCTTTGATGTACTCAATTTCAAATTCCAACTCACTATGTATTGTTAAGCATCTTGCCTTCCTTGTGTTAAGCTTGGTTTGCTTAAACAAATACTTGAGCCCACTATGGTCTATCACAAGTGTAAATTTTTTGCCAAGGAGGTAATGCCTCCACATATTCAATGCATGAATGATGGAATCTATCTCTAAATCATGAGTCACATAATTTACCTCATGCTCATTCAGTTTCATTGACTCATAATACTACCTGCCCTTCATGCATCAATACTCCACAAAGCCCTTTCTTGTAGGCATCTGTGCATACCAAAAAATACATGTCACGATCTGCAACCATCAACACAGGTGAATTTGTGAACAGTTTCTTTAGTTTCTCAAAACTTGATGTACACTTAGCTATCCACTCAATTTTTTTTCCTTTTCTTTTCAAGGGTGTGATAGGATGCCCTATCTTAGAAATTTTTTTGATAGATCTCATGTAATAACCCACCAATCCCATGAAAGATTCGATCTCATTTATATTCCTTGGAATTGGCCACTCCATTATAGCTTTGATATTATCTAGGTCAATTGAGATCCCTTCCTTGGAGACAATATGCCTCAAATAATGTATCTTTGACTAGAGAAAGTCAAACTTGCTGAGTTTTGTATAAAGCTTGTGCTCCCTCAACAATTATAGTACTGCATCCAGATGATTTTAATGCTCTTCCTTTGTCTTTGAATACACTAATATGTCATTGATAAATACAATGACAAATTTATCCAAATAAGGGTTCAACACATTGTTCATTAAGAACATGAACATGGCAGGGGCATTAGTAAGCCCAAAGGGCACCACTACAAATTCATAGTGCCCATATTTGAAAGCAGTCTTATGAATGTACTCCTCCTTGATCCTTACATCCATGTTGTGATTGATTAGAGTTCTACTATACCATTATAGTCCTCATTCTATATTTATTTCTACCTTACATTGATAGTGATGTGTTGTTAATCACACACACTTTTATCTTTTTCATGTGATAGATACATAAACACAATCATGATCATGAACTTTACACTCATGGAGCTTCCATGGCTATCTCTACTATGAAAAATCATCCATGCTAGTATGCCCGTGATATTTAATAATTCATATGCATCAATAATATATTAATCAATTCCACCATTAGCGGATGGTAAATAAATAAACATCAAATTTATGCCCATGATATTCCTCTTATGGAGCTGTTGTAATGGATTATCTGCAACAAACATTCCAAATTAGAACATGGTTATTAGTGACATAGAAAATCATGAAAGTTAATGCACAGGATTGAAAAATTCACAGAGCATTTTGGATCTTAATCACGATCATGATAGTGAGACATGCCAACTATTTAATTCTCCTACTAGTTTAAATAGATAACCAAGTGAATCTACCAATTAGGCCTACAATTAAATTATTTAAACTAAATTTTAACATCTAAACCATTGTTTTAGTTATTTTTTGAAAATCATCATTTCATCATGATAGAGCCCATCCAGTCCAAGTGTTGAACCTAGATGCTCTGACACTACTTGTAACAACCACCACCCCACCTACCCCAATGGGATGGATTTTACTCGCTAATCCAATTTCACTTGTCCTGTTAGAAGAATGGGATCATTATTACATTTTTTTCCTTTTTTCTTCCTTATGACACACACACACACACACACACACACACACACGCACACGCAAACGCATACACACACACACATACGCACACGCACATACACACACACACACATATAACACCCCTATCGCAATGCCCCAACAGTCCCCACCATCCTCCACTAGATCTGATGGCTAATGTTAATTTCACCACCCCGTCCTCTCCTTCTTTCTGCTGACTCCATAGGGGGTGTTGCAAATCACCTCCGCCACCAAATATCGAGTGATCTCCATCGTCCATCATTGTAGTGGCCCCCACCAATGTCACATTAAATATGTGAAACTTCTGGGTGGATCATCGCTCATCTAAATAGTGCAATGCTGGTAAGTAGCTCTAACAGGGTAAAGTGAATGATGTTTATGAGGAGGTCATCCCTCACAATGAGCAATAAGAGGAAACCATCGATTGATATATTAATGGCTCATGTTCACTTTGGTAGGGTTAAGCCCATTTCTAAACCCACCGAGGGCACCCCTTGAAAGCTTGGTTTCCAGTAAAACCACCATGGGCTTCCTTACGCATGCATAACACCAGGTTGGGTGCCCACTACTCTAGCCCTTCCCATGGAATTGGTATTCCATGTCATCTTGGTGCTCTTATCCTGATGCTCTCATCTCTGCTCTCCCATATACCTTCAGAATGGGGCCTCTGGGACATGTCATCCTGACCCCTTCATCTTGGCACTCCCTTGACTATTTCTTATTGCACGTCTAGGATGGGAACCATCAGGACACGTGGAATGGTGGGACCTACTTCCACCCACCCCTACTTCTGATTGGTCCACGAGTTAATATGTCATGTCATCTTGTGACTTCTCACTCTTATGCATTATCTTGACAATAACTTCCTTCCACACTTCTTACACCTCCGAAGTGGGGACCATAAGGACATGCCTTCCTGATAACAACACCCTGGTGCTCCCATAACATGTTCTTTTTTGGATTCCATGGAATAACCCGTAGGTTTACATGGATTTGTGGGCCATGCCTCCACTCAACCCTTGTTTTCGATTGGTGCACAAGGTTAAATGCTATGGCTCCCCGTGTTGAGCCATCCCAACACCATGTCATCTCGCTCCTTCGAATCAAGGCCTCATGGATGAGCATCACATGGGATCCACTCCATACAATATGAAGGCTCCTTTCCTCCATGTTATGAGCCTAGTTGGCCAAGTGCCCAATCATTCCTATTGTTCCTTTTGATAGAACAATAAAAATCCTGAATATAGCCCCAGTGATGAGTTGTCCCGTGGGATCAATCTTGGCCAATGGGAATGCTCCCTACCTATGAGCTATAAGTCCAGCTGGCCCAGTGCCAAATCATCCCTGCCATTCTTTTATGTTGTAAAAACAACCTCTGAGATATTACCTACGAGCCATATCACCCCATCATTTCCCAATCACGGTAAGGCAATATCTGGGCATCCAATTAGGGGCTTCCATGGCTATGTTTTCTCAAATTGAAGGATAAGTTTATTCGATTAAACTATAATTTAAGTATCCAACCACCTTCACTACAATGTTGTTCACATTTTATCTTTGTCATGGTCTGATCAGGTTGAACTTTCCAGATCTTCAGTAACATGCTCAATCTTGGTCCCATTGGTTACCACAAGAGATTGCTCTTGTTCTATGCATATCACCTTTCGCTAGCCACTTAGATCATGGATCAACCACAATGGTTCCACGAACATCAATATCTATGATAATTTTTAGTCATGGGCCTTAAAGCTTGTTAAATCCCTTATCAGTGCTACCCTTCCTAAGCTTAGGGCATCAGTCCTTGTCCACTACATTATATGTGTCATTTCAAATCAAATATACAAACACATGCTTATTACAATTATAAGCATCACTTAAATCCAGGAATGCAAACACATGTTCATCTCATATATAAGCACCATTTCAGGGCAACTAAGTCTAGCGAAAGGACTCTCCACCCAATCATAGATATTTGAAACCATGCTCACTTGCACCTGTCACCTCAGAGCTATATTCTATAGACCGAGGGGATTTCTCAAGGATTAAAACACTCGTTTCCAGCTGAAATAGGGACTCTAGAAGGCTTCCCTCCACCCACCAACCACTTAGCAGTTAAATGATGCACGGGGAATCTAGAGCCCAGTTTCCTCCACCCTTCAGCTACCAAATGGAAGCCAATAAAACACACAAAGAATGCAGAGGATTATTATCCACCCAAGCACAAACAAACAATCCATAGGCTAGCTTCCTCCACCCAAGAATGTCAAGGGAGTCAAGAGAAGAAGGTATCCACCCTTCAAGCAAAAAATAGTGGTTCCACCCACTTTGGGGAATCTAGAACCCACTATAAAATCAAATAGAAAGAAAGGCTTTAGAGTTCCTCCCTCCAGGAATCCAAGGAACAACCTTCCACCTTAGCCACCAAGGGAATCCATAGAAATACCATCTCCACCCTCTTGCTATACAGGGAATCAAGAGACCTTAATTCCTCACCAAGGAGAGACCTTCCTCATTCTAGTCTTGCCAACCGAATTGAGATCACTGTCTTCTCTTTGCTCTACAAAAATTCTTGTTTTTCTCCCTATTCTACCTATTCTCTATCTGAATGAAGGTCCACCTTCTTGAATGGAGGTCGAACCCCTTTGCTTTTCCTACGGGGAGGACCTTGCTCACTAGATCACTCTAGTTGATAGGAGTATTGCAACTCCTCCCATGTAATGCCTCAAAAGGACTCATCTTTATGGAATCTTGGTATCCATTATTTTATGAAAAATCCACAAGTGGAAGATACTCCTCCCACTTCTTGGGTTGATGCATCACATACATCCTCAAAATGTCCTTGAGGATCCTATTTTTCCTCACTATTTTCCCATCCATTTGTGGGTGATATGTTATACTAAATGCCAACTCAGTCCCAAAAATCGTAAATATTTCCTTCCAAAACCTTGAAGTGAACTTAGCATCTCGATCTGAAATACTTTTCTTGAGAACACCATGTAGTCTCACAATATCGTTTATGAAGATTTGTGCCACCTAACTAGAAGAATTAGTGGATTTTATTATGACAAAATGAGCCACTTTACTCAAATTTTCACTAACTACCATAATTGCATCATGTTGCCTAGATTTTCTAGGTAGATTTATGACGAAATCCATAGAAATTACCTTCCATTTCCATTTTGGAATGGGAATAGGCTACAATAATCCTGCTGGATTCTTGCATTCATCCTTTACCTACTGGAATTGTATGAATTGGCCACAAAATCAGCCACCTTTTTCTTCAAATTTGGCCAATAGTATAACTTTTTAATGGCTATGAGGGTCTTTTGGTACTATGAATGGCCTGAATAAGGTTTGACATGGAACTCTCTCATTGTGAGCCTCTTCAAGTCATCATTATTTGGCACATAAATATGTTCTTAAACCTGATTAGGTCATCATCAGTGAGGTGATATTCCTCATCTCCAGCTTCTTGTAGAATCTTTTCTCTTATTTTCAAATATTTTTCATCATGTTGTCCTACATTCTTGACCCTTTTTACCAGGTCTGTTTTGTAAGAGCTTATAGTTTCCAAGTGATTCACTTGAATCCTCCTATTGAGTGCATCAACAACCCTATTTTCCTTGCCTTCGGTGTATTTAATATCAAAATAAAACTCTCTAAGTATGGTCAGCCACATTTCTTGCCTTTCATTCAACTTGAGTTGCTCAAACAAATACTTGAGCCCACTATGTTCTATCATAAGTGTAAATTTTCTGCTAAGGAGGTAATGCCTCCAAATCTTCAATGCATAAATAATGAACTAGCTCTAAATCATAAGTCACATAATTTACCTCATGCTTATTCTTTTTCCTTGACTCATAACATACTACCTACCCTTCCTACATCAATACGCCACCGAGCCCTTCCTTGTAGGAATCTATGCATACCACAAAATCCTTGTTAGGATTTGTAATCCACAACACTGGTGCATTTGTGAGAAATTAATTCAGTTTCTAAAAAATTATTGTACAATGAGTCATCCACGTAAATTTATTTCCTTTTCTTTGTAAGGATGTGATAAGATTCCCTAACTTGGAGAATTTTTTTATAAATCCCGAGTACTAACATACCAATCCCATGAAATATCTGGTCTCATTTATATTCCTTAGCATTGGCCACTCCATTATCGATTTGATCTTCGTTGGGTCAACTGAGATCCCTTCCTTGGAGACAATATGCCCCAAATAATTCGTCTATGACTGGAAAAGGTCACACATGTTGAGCTTAGCATAGAGATTTTTCTCCCTAAAAAATTATACTACTGAAACTAGATGCTTTTCATGTTCTTCCTCTATCTTTGAGCACACTAATATGTCATCAACAAACACAAGGACAAACTTTTCCAAATAAGGGTACAAACAATTTTTAATTAAGCACATAAACATGGCAAGGACAATAGTAATCCCAAAGGGTACCACTACAAAGTCATATTTGTTATAACCGTATTTGCCACTCCATTATAGTGAGAGAAACCTAGTATCAACTTACCTCAGTTGTTTGGATACAATGCATCCCTTTTCACATTTTCTTTTACTTATGTTTGATTTATCCCATGATAAAAGCGTGGAATTACAAGATTGGGTTATTTTTCATAATTAATTTGCCAAAATATTATAATTATGAGATAATAATTATTTCACAATTGAGATAATTGAGAAAAAACTCATAATTATGATAAAGGTTTCTAGAGTTTTCCATTCCCAGGGAGATCAACTTGACCCACTTGTGTATGAGTTGGCTAGGGGTCCATTATTGTAAACTTTTCCTAACTTCTCAATCCCCTAGGTGTCTAGATACATTCTCCCAAAGGATAGAATGAGCCAATATAATATCACGAAGAGGAAAGGGGGTAAGAGGAAGCATCCATAATATAGCGCAAGAGCTCTTCTGTATTGGGAGAGGAGACCATAATACAAGCTTGAAGAGAGGACATCCTTTACTGGAAGGTATACATTTGTTGTACTTTCATTTTGTATTAATAGATACATGTTCTGCCCTTGTATTTAAATGTTTGCAGGAGTAATTCTATGATGTTTTGAGCTAATGATCTTCCAAGGAAGATCACTTAATGTTTTTGATTATGTGCAGTTATTTAGATTGAGTGTGGGTGAACTAGATTGTTCGAGTAGAGTGTCAGGATTCTGTAACGAACTCAAAACTCTTCACCGATTTGTGAGGAGGAAAGGTTCATTATTTTTCCTTATAACATCTAGAACTGTTTGTATGCTTCATGTGTGAGCATTAGGTTGAGGATTGATATATCTATCTATTAGCCATTTTTCTCTTATTGTTTGGTGATCTTATTTAGGCACAAGATCATGGAGAAATATCTCCTTGCATCTAAGATCTATTTTTTATTTGAATTTTGCCTTTGTTTGTGTTTCGTCACTTTTACTTGAGTGATTTCTCTTTTTTTTTTCTTGTTTGTATCACAATTGATGGTGTAGTTGTCATCTAGAAAAGTTCATGTGAGTGTGTTTCCATTGCTTTTCATCACTCTCATTTGATCTTGTTTAGGGATTCCTACCTCTAGGGTTTGGTTTTGACCTTTGTAGAACGTTGCCTTTGTTAAGCCATCATGCTACAACCCTAGCTTATTGACATTTCCTTCCTTTTACACTTTTGGCTTTCTTTTTTATCACTTGAGTGTGTTTTCTTTTTTGGTTTTTATTTCCTAGCTTTGTCACTTTTGAAGTGCTTGGCGTTCTTGCTTGGGGACTTTTATTTGGTCTCTTTTCAGTTATTTTTCTATTTGATTTTATTTTTTGGTCAACATATTTATAAATTTGGGGTCTTTTCATTTAATTAATTTAGTGAGATGTGCATTATAATAGGCATTGGTGTGTTGTAAAAAAAATATAACCCTCTTGTAGGTAGCATTCATTAAAGTGAAAAAGAGAATTTTCATATAGTTGCATCAGGATGACTAACAAGAGTCATTTACACCATCTACGTTTCACGTCGCATCCTAAATATGTAAATAAAAACCACTTAAAATTAACACGATAATAAAATTAACTAGACTCATCTTTTTATTTTACTAGTAATACACCAACACTATCTTAGGCTAGGGTCTTGGAGATATGTGTGTGAGTTAACTTCTGCAAGACTACAAAGCAAACTTAGCAGCTTGTGGTAGGGAGATAAATCCACTTGCAACAGTGCCTTATAGGAAGCCCTTCTACCAAGAGGGTTAAGCACGAGGTCACACTTGGGCTGGGTGAAGTGACGTGACCCATTTCACTTAGTTTCGAGTGGCATGATATAGAAAACTTTTCATGCATACAAATGTTGCTATTAGCATTATTTTGTAGCACTTAGGGGCCACTTGGGAGGAAACTATCAAGGGAGTTTCAGTGTTAGCTCTTTGGGGCTAAGTGTCCTACCCTTGAATGTGGATTTGGCCTACGAATATCCCGCTAGGATGTGTTATTGTCAGTGGTAACCATATTGGATTATCTTTTACGGTTCTTACATAGGTGCGGGGCCAGGGTCGTCTTCTCTGTACTTGAGACATATATTAGTCATACTCTCTTAGTCCTCTCGAAGAGTGCCCTATGACTAATAAGGGCACTTTCATTGAGTTCACAACTAAAAGAGTTAGGAAGCAAGTTGCTAGTATAATTATTCCACCGTTAACTTATTTGTATTTTGGTATGTGTGTGACTATGTTTTACGATGTTTCTAGTCTGTGTTGTTTGTTCTGAGTCAGTAGTTTTTGCTTTAGGGTGTTTTCACTAACATAATTGTGTTAATTTATAATTTTTCACCCTAGTTGAATTTATTCGTCGTCAATCATGTTGTTTTCACAGTTTTTCTCCTAAATGACATGGACTTGTCACTCCTGCATGGAGAGTGTCTGTTGGTGCTCAAGAATTAGATCAACACATAGTCTTAGAATCCGTACCTAGTCCTTTTGGTAGGGATATGATTTCTTTTGAAACTTTGGCAGATGATTCTACTACTCGTGCCAATCCACCATTGACGATACACCAGGACCTGAGTTGTTGCAGCTAAACCTTGACAGTTCCACATCTGCTTATAGATTTAGACTTTTTTGAGTTATATATCCTATGGTAGAGTTTGAGACATATTTACCTTCTCCATCAGCAACCTCAGCTTCCATTTCATCATTTCCACCTCTTAGTGGGGCCATACCTACTCCTCAGTCTACACCTCTCACATCTTCTTGGGGCATCCCACCAGTTTCATCTATAGCTCCCACAAATTTCCTGAATGTTTCCATGCTTACTCTATCCTCTATGATGACCATGGTTATTCATCCTAGTCAGCTGGTAGGGTCAGGAGTATTTTCACTTGGCTTGGCTCAACCAATGATTCATGTTCTTGAGTTACGTGTGGCTAACGTCTGGAAATGTGTGTGGTGGGGGGGGGGGGGGGTAGGCGGGGGGTCATGAGTATTCCTAGCCAAACTGGGGCAACATACTTCTAGTATGTCAAACAATCCTAGTACAGTTCATTATCTGGAGGGGTGCAACCTTCCAGGGTTTTTCCTAGAGTGGCTAATTTACCAAGGGGAAACCCTCTTGCTAGTACTATCACCTCTATGAGTCATCCTCCTTATGTCGGCACTACCACTCAGGCTAGTCCATCCCTTCCTCATAGATACAACCCTATTAGCATTCATGCTCTTAGTGGTCTTCTTATCTCTGGAGGCACATTCCTTGGGGGGGAGAATCTTTTCATTAGTCATTTTGGTCTGCAACAATCATATGTCGGGGTGAACCCATACCTTGACTAACAAACCATGCATCATAATACTTATATGGGGGGACCACAAGGTTGTTCATGTGTTTCTCCTGCCTTTGATCCAATTAGTAAACCTCATAATCCATTTCTATCTTCTCTTGATTTACCAAATTTGGCTAAGTTGACCAATGAGCCCATTCGCCATGACCCCTAGTGGCCACCTATGCCTACAAAATTACGTTTCAACATACCCAGATTTGAAGGAAATCCAGGAGAGAATCTTCCCACTCATATCACCATGTATCACCTATGGTGTTCATTTAGCTCTTTAGTGGATGACTCGATTAAGATTCACTTGTTCCAATGTAATTTAACTAGGGATGTTGCAAAATGGTACATTGAATTGGATATCGCATCCTACAATGATCTTGCATATTTAGGCGAAACCTTTTTGACGCATTTTTAGTTTCCTATGAGGTACGATATCAATTTTGATCTCTTGTCAAACTTTAAACAGGATGATGCCACCCTGATTTCTTATCCTACTCATGAGTGGCATTGTCACAAGAGGTTGGTTAGGACCAAACTTCCTAATGAGATTTTACGCAAATGGTTCTTTGATATTCAATACCTTAGATTTCCAAATATGTGTCCATGTTTAGGGTTTTCACTAAGGACCAAGCTATCTTAGCTTCCCAAAAACTAGATTTGATTTATTCATAGTCGACACACTTTATGAAGTACTTCCTAATGCACCTAGGCCTTCCATTAACCTACCAAAACCTACTCCTGGCCCACACACTGATGGTGTGATTGGGTCTATTTCTGATTCTATGAGCCAACTTATTGCTCAACTTGGGCACTTGATTGTTACATTACAAGCCCTAGCAAGTGCGTCTACCTCTTCTAAAGAACCTTCTTTTGAGCAGTCCACCAATGTTCTTATGGTGAAGTCCACAACACCTAAGAACAACCAACAAACTGGTGGTACAAAAGAATAATAAGAAGAATAAACAGAAAAAGAAAACTGATCAAGAATCTCAACCAAATCCCTAGAATCAAGGAGGGGGAATTAGTGAGCAACGTCAAAAGATTAATTTCCCTAGTAAAAAATTTCAAGGTGAACATCTTACTCATGAATGCCCTCACATGGATGAAGTTCATAGGCTCCTTGCACCACCACAATCTACCCAACAACTTGTTGTTTTAGCTCATCCATTTACTGCACAAGTGCAACAGCAAATGGTTTCCAAACCTCCTCCACTCCGCAAGGGGGAAACGAGGGGTTGTTTTCCCATCCTACCAATAGTTTGTTCGTCTTTATGTGCAAAGAGAACATGACAGTGACCACATGAGATAAGTTATATGATGTTCCTGAATCGAGTTCTTATTCTAAGGACTCACCCATTCCACCTACTTCCACTAGACCTATCACATTAGATAAGCCCATTGAACTTGTTTATCATGCCCCCAAGGGTGTTGTCTATAAGAAAACACATCATCCCTCTACCTAGTCTGCTCAACATTAAAATATTGTTGAAGATATTTCCTAGGAACCTTGTGCCATGTCCGCCCTAGAGGTTTTGTAAAGTTTTCCTCAATAGGGCAAGACCTTGTTGTCTGCAATTGGTAGAGTAGATCTATCTGACTCAAGCCTCATTGTGTTTAATGCTGACAAGGCTTCTATTCAACTTTCCCACGAGATTGATTTTCGTATTATTGTGTGTGTGTTCCATAAGAATATTCATCACACTTTGGTGGATGAAGGCTCTTCCACTTGTGTCATGTCAGTAACATGCTGAAAGCCTCTTGGATCTCCAGCACTCGCTATGTCTAATACTACCATTCAAGCCTTTAATGGACATAAATTTGTACCCAAAGGGTTTCTTCCCAATTTTTCCATTGAGACAGGGGTAAAACTATTTATGTCAATGTTGAAGTCATAAATGCTCCTTTTGATTATAGCCTGATCCTTGGTCATAGTTGGTTTTATGCCATGACCACAGTTTTCTCATCCGTATTACATGTCCTTTGCTTTCCTCATGAAGGAAAAATTGTGACCATTGAGCAACTAGACTATTGCATGCCATTAGCCCATATTTCCACTACGGGAATTTAGTACCACTTGTGGGAGATAACCCTAGTCAATATCAAAGTGTTGGTGTGGGGATATTCAAAAGTTCATCCCTTATTTGGTGTTTTTCCTCAATTACTATAGCCCGAAATTCCTTCATCCTCTTCTAAATCTCCTATGAATATGATCTCTTCTAGCACTCATGGACCCCATAAAACTCCTAATCCTTGGGTTGTGTCACCTGATCTTATGGAAGTTTATCAAGCTAGTGAGAATTCTTCACAACCTCTGACAGTCCCGTTAATACCTCCTGACACTTGTCAAAAAAACCACCCTAATATGGAAGATGACTAGGTTCCTTTACCCACACCGGTTGCCCCTCTGCCTGTTCCACATGACTCCCTTGATGACAAACCCCCTTGGCTAGTCAACTTGGAGGTCATGAATCCACCCATTGATAATAGTAGGGAGGTTATGCCTCTTTTTGCCTCTAGTCTCCCATATTTGAAACAAGTGGCGCTTGGTGACATAAATCTTGAACTGACCCAAGGGGAATCTTCTTGGCCCTCCTTGGAAGTGTCACCCTTGGAATGAGTCAAGTCTTGGGCTTCTACTATTGAACTTGATAATGGATTTTCTAGTTCATTACCACCTATTAATGAGCATCCTATACACCCTTTATGTCTTGATCCTCCTTTATGTCCTTAGGTTAATTTGAAGAGTGAGAGTCTATTAGAATGTCAATAGCATGATCAACCTTTCCGGATTGATCAGTTTGACTTCCTTTGGCATGGTCCCACATTGGTGAGCCATATGGTTCCCTTACCCTCAATGAGTTCTCGTATAGAAACCCTTCTCATATTCCTAGATATGGGAACACCTTAGCATGACCTACTGGACTATGTTTCACTTGTATATATTGTACATATGAGTGTGTAATTTCTACCCTTTTTTGGTTAGATGTGTGATGTGAATATTTGTCATGCCTTATTTATGCCAAAATTTAAAAAATTCTAAAATTCGGAAAACCAAAAAATATATGGTCTTGTTTTTACCTTATCCATGTTTATTTCCTTCATTATGTGATTCATCCATGGGTCTAATCTTTATAGATGGCTTTTATAGGATAGGGTGGAATTTTTACTGCGACATCCAATGGGCCTAAGGTATGTTTCCTATTACTGGCATATAGGGGTAGGTCATTTTTTCCATTACCGATGCATTATTGATTGACAATGCCATCATTGTGCCTTAGTTTGAACCCTATCAAGTTATGGCATTAACCACTCTTTTCTATGCACGTTGTAGCTTGGCAATATAGCTTACCTATAGATGGATTCCCTAGTTAGCACCTCTTTGCAGCCTTGGTGTCCATGCAGTGATTTTTATTCCCTTTTGGAATTCTTCCATTTGAATGGCCATGACTTAGAATCTGAGCCTCATGTCCTATTCTTTGTCATATTTCTAGGTATACCCTAGGAGGATTCCATAATTTTATTCCTTGTGATTTCCACTTTTTATTAGTCTATTTTTGCAAATTGAGCCTTGGTTTTTCTCTTCCATCATCATCACCGTCTTGGCCTACCATTCGCTTTCACTTGGTGTTTTTCCTTTTCTTAAAGGATATGCTCTGATGAGTGGTCCTATTAGCCAACATCTTTTACTTTTTATGTCATGAGAAGTTCCATCATCACCAAAACCAGTTGTTATCCTTTATACCACTCATTCCTCTAGGTGTATTTTTCTTTAATCTTTTTTCAAAATCCTTAATTTAGAAAATATTGTCGAGTGACCTTGTCTCCATGCTCGTTAAAGTACTTGAAGGGTCATCTACCTAGTATAATTTTAACCCTTTTCTGGACTAGGATAGACTAGTTACGAAAAAGGAATACCCTATTTCTCTATGGTTAGGAGGTTCTCCCTTTTATACTTTTATCTCTTTTTCGGGATTGGGGGATAACTTTACAAAAAAGGAACTTATAAAAAGAGAAGGGAGGGAACATTTATTTCCATTAGTCATAAAATGGAAAAATATTTTTCATTACCCTTGAACATGGCACCTGTTTGTTTCATTGTCTCATAGTTGGGTTTTAGCTTTCCTAGGAGTCATACCATACATATGAGTTTGTTTACTCCTTCGATTAGTTACTCTTCCAGTCATGTGGATTGTGTTTCAATGCCTCTTGCATTATTGCACGATATCACATGGTTCTCATTAGTCATGCTACCAAGTCACTCTTGTGTTGTGCCATTTTGTGTTCAAGGGAAATCTCAAACTGTGTTAGCCATCTGCAGTAGCCTGTTAACCTTTTTGATTCGACTATCCCTGTGTCGATTTTACTTCATCACTTAATGAATTCATCCATACATCACATCATCTTAGTTTTTTCTATGTTGATTAATGGGGGATACATCAAGGCCCTCCTTTGATGGATCTTCTCTTGTCCACTTCAGCTCATTATTTAGGAGCTTGATCTAGGAACCAATAGTATCATTGAGCTTGCAAAGCTTAGTGGAAAGCTTCCTCATGATTGACTGTGGGTTTACATCATTGGTTTCTAATTGGTCGAGTTCACTAGTGTTCTATATCAGCTCATATATTCACACTTATTGGAATGTACTAGGTATCTTGGGGTCCATTTTCCTCATTTGTGGATTCCCTCGAGTCTGTTATTGGTTTACGTCATTGGCTAGTAATCAAGTGATTTCTACCATGCCCAACATCAACTCACTTATTCACATGATGTAAATTTATACCATTGGGGTTATGTTAAATACCTTAGGTTAGGGACATCTCACTCTTATATGGCACCCTTCCTAGGTTGCATTAGAGTTATGTAACATTTATGTACTTTGAGGGCTATCTGCAACACTTCTTTGTTTGTCATGTGTCCATAGTCCTATTGATGTATACTGTGACATAGATCCACATTGTATTTTCTGGTGGCTATGCTCTATTTTTTGAGTCACATGTTTCCATTGTCTATTGTTCATGGCCATGTCCTAGCATTTCATGTCATGGATCTGCTGTGCATGTTTTGGTGGCCATGTTCATTATTTCTTTGGGTAAGCTCTCCTCGAGGATGTTATCAGCAAAATTGAGACTTCAACACTTCATATCCTCCAATAATGCTTTGTAGCCTTGGATCCTTCCTCCCATTTAGAGATTTGAGTATTATTGTAATGAATTTCAGCCATCAGTTCCTCTTCTTACCTCATGCATTATGACACATCTATTATAACCCTATTTTCCACTCCATTATAGTGAAGGAAGCCCAGTGTCAAATTACCTCAATTGTTTTTCTAAAATTCATCCCTTTTCACCTTTGATTTTACTTATATGAGATTTATCCCATGATAAAAGGGTGGAATTACATGATTGAGTTATTTCTCATAATTAAATTTCCAAAATATTATAATTATGAGACAATATTATTTCATAATTGAGATAATTGAGAAAAAACTTATAATTATGATAAATATTTCTAGAGTTTTCCATTCCCAAGGAGATCAAAATGACCCACTTGTGTATGTGTTGGCAAGGGGTCCATTATTGTAGAAGTTTCCTAACTTATCAAGCCCCTAGGTATCTAGATACATTCTCCTAATGGATAGAATGAGCTTATATAATCTCACCAAGAGGAAAGGGGGTAAGAGGAAGCATCCAAACTATAGCGCGAGATCTTTGTTGTATTGGGAGAGTAGACAACACTACAAGCTTGAAGAGAGGATCTCCTTTGCTGGAAGGTATACATTTGTTGTACTTTCATTTTGGATTAATAGATACATGTTCCTTCCTTTTATTTACATGTTTGTAACAATTACATATATTGATTCTATGATATTTTAAGTTGATGATCTTCCGAGGAAGAATGCTTGTCATCCTTGAATGTTTTTCACTGTGTGTGTTATGAAACCAGCTCACAAAAAGATAGAAAATATAGATCAACAACTTAAAAATCAGCCTCTTCAAGGGGTAACCTCCTTTAGATTACACAAATGAACAATTCTTGGATGATACAAATGACAAGACCTCCTTTCTATATATAGGAGTCTAAGGGGTCATAATATAATCAAAGCCGACATAACAATGATAATGTAAGGGCACATCAATAACGATAGTGGGCTTCTATGGGGCACAATAATAACAATGTGGGGACTAAATTGGCACAACAATATAATAAGGGGGTTGCACTATTAACAATAAGGGGTTACACTAGTAGTATAGGGACCTAACATGCCCCTCTCCTTCAAAAAGTGTTGTCCTCAATGCTAGAGTAGTTTTGGATGCTTCTGTGTAAAATTCTTGTCCTCCTATGTGGAATATTTAGCGGATAAGTTCTTCCACTTGATGAGATACTCTGAAATTGATCGATTTCGTAGCTTTCAGGTTCTTGTTTCCATGACTGCTTCAGGTTCCAATATGATTTTTCCTTCCTTGTCAAGTTCTGATAATATTGTTTGAACTGGGAGCTTCTCACCTATAACCTTCTTAAGCATGAAATATGGAAAATTCGGTGCACTAAGGAAGATGCAGGAAGCTCCAATTTGTATGCCATAGTACCAATATTTTGTAACACCTTGTACAGACCATAATACTTTGGTGATAATTTATCATCCTTCTTAGCTTGCTTCAGAGACATTTGTTTGTATGGTTGTAGTCGTAGATATATCCAATCACCTACATCAAAACTTCTTTCACTGCAATGTTGATTTGCATGTCGTTTCATTCTATTCTGCACCAAAGTGAGGTTATCCTTTAAGAGTTTGAGAACTTGTTGTTGATGCTCGATGTGATCCTCCACTTCTTGAACCTTAGAATTTTCTTTTAAAGATGATTTGATGGGCAGTGGATGATATCCATAAAGTGCCATAAATGGGGTCATTTTTGTTGCAGTATGGAAGGAAGTGCTATACCACCATTCAGCCAGAGGAAACCACTTGACCCATTGTTTATGTTTATTAGATACAAAGCAACGAAGATATCCTTCCAAACATTTGTTCACTATCACAGTTTTCCCATTAGATTCAGGATGATAAGATGAGCTATGAGCTAACTGAGTACCTAAATATTCCACCTCTTGTACTCCAAAGAAACAATTGGAGATTTTTGCATATAATTATTTCTCCTCCAATATTTTCAGCACCCTATCAACATGTTGAACACAATCCTTCCAAGAATTGATGTAGATTAGTATATTATCAAAAAATACTAACACAAATTTTCTAAGTAAGGGTTTGAAAATGGGGTTCATCAAACCTTGAAATGTAGAAGGTGCATTGGTAAGGCCAAAAAGCATGACCAAAAATTCATAATGACCCTCATGAGTTCTAAATGTTGTTTTTGGAATGTATTCAATCTTCATTCTTATTTGATGATATCCTGAATGAAGATCCAACTTGGTGATGTAAATTGCTCCATGTAAATCATCCAATAATTCACCAATGAGAGGAATAAGAAATTTATATTTAATGGTAATCTTGTTGAGGTCCCTATAATCCGGACACATGCGCCATGATCCATCCTTCTTGTATACCAATACCACTAGAGAAGAGACATAAATTTGACTAGGTTGAATTATACCAACCTCTAGCATTTCTGCAACCATACGTTCAATTTCATGCTTTTGGGCATATGTATAACTATAAGGCCTGATGTTTGGGGGAGCACTTCCTGGAATCAAATGAATAGCTTGATTATGATTATGAATAGGTGGGAGGCCTTTGGGAGTCTCAAATACCTTGGAATGATTGTCCACAACTTTTTGGAGATCCAGAGAAATAAATGATTTCGATGTGGGTACCTCTAGAGAACATAATTGTGCAATTTCTTCTTTTTGTTCTTTGTTTAGAAGATTTGTCATCCTTTTAGAGCTGATTATCTTTCTCGATTTCCCTGCAATACCCCTTAATTCAACCTCCTTTCCTTCCCAAAAAAATTTCAAGAAAAGTTCTTGAAAATTAAAAGCTATTATACCCAAATATTATAGCCATTGAAATCCTAGTACAACATCCACACCACCCATTGGAATGGAAAGAATTGGAATATTCAACACATATTCTCCCATGGATAGCTTGATATTATGGAAATTTCTAGAGAAATTTATAGTTCCTCTGTTTGCAACCATTACTTGACACTCTGGTGCTAGATATAGGAAGCAATTAAATTCTTTGGCTATCTTACAGTGAATCAAATTATGGGTACTACCTGAATCAATCAACAATGTTACCTTTTTCTTCTTGACATGCCCTTCTATCTTGAGAGTTTGAGGAGTGGTAATTCTTGTCAGTGCATTACAAGATATGGTCAAATTCATTTCTTCTTCCTCTGGGATTGGTTCTGAGTGTATATCCTCTTCATTTGACATTTCTTATTCCTTTTTTTGCTCCTCTTCCCCATCTATGTAAATTAATTTCTTCTCAGAACACTTATGACCTTTAGTATATTTTCTATCGCAATTGTAACAAAGCCCTTTTGCTCTTTTTTCTTCCAATTGTTGTGGCCTCAACCTTGTAGGTGGTGAAAGGCTAGGAGAAACAACACTTCCATCTTTATAATTATGAGTGGTAGGCTTCCTTGTTGCCATAATTTTGATTTCAATTTTTCTTGCCAACCTGTATGCCTTCACCAGTGAATTAGGTTTCAAAAGGTGAACCTCATGTTGAATGTTACCCTTTAAAGTCCCTATGAAGACATCAATCCTCTACTTCTTTGGAATATAATTTTACCTTATATTAATGTTTTGGAAGTCCTCAATGTGCTTTGCCATTGAACCCTGTTATTTGAGATTTATCAATTGGATAAAGAAGGCGTTTCTCTGTGTATCCTCATAATTTCCTATCATTTCCTTCGTGAAAATTAACTAGGTGACAAGTGGTTTACGAGAACAAAGCCCTTTATACCATAAAAATTGATTCAGTTATAAATATAAAGATGAAATACGTAACTTTTGTAATAGTTGCACAACATGTAGATCAAAATATTTCTCCAACTGTAGTATCCATGTTATGGGATCCATGCCATCAAACTTCCTCATATTGACCTTTGGAATATGGTGGGTCTTTTCATAATCAGGAGGCCTTTCTTATAGAAGCTTTGTCCCACCTTATGTTGGCTTGTTGAGGCCTGGCCCAGGTTCAAAGTTAATGAGCCAAACAAATCCCTGTTCTACTGGTCCTTTCGGAAACAGTCTATAGAGAGTGGACTGAGGTCTCACTCTGAAGTAGTATGGAAGGGTGCTAGAACTAGGTTTCTGCACCCTTGAGATGTTTGAGAGGTTCGACTGGTCCACTATTTGTTCCTGTGCATAGGTTTCTTCACATACTTCCCTGTTCCTCGCGGCCTGATACACAACCTTCGTGCAACCCTAACTAGGGGTTGTGGAGCTCCCGTGCCATGCTATTAACCGAGACCTTACTTATCTTCCAGTACTAGTTAATTACCTTCACCTACTTGAATGTATTAAGTTATAATTAGTTAACAAAACATTCATATAGGTTTTCACAGTAAATAAACAGTATACTTGCAAATTATATCCAATCATGCATTAAACTAGGAAAAGATACACAAAAATGTAGTAAAACTTCTGTTTATTGATTCCTCCAATGGTTATAGACTTGATCTACCCTGTGCACTCAGCTGCAAAGGTCCACGCACTCAGCTTTGGACTACTAGGCCTCTGTGCACTCAGCTACACAACCTTCTCCTACTCTATGACCCACATACACACTTTACACTTCGATTCAATCACTTAGAATTCTCATGCTCCTCTATTCCATCTCTTCTAATATAATCCTTATCTTATACACTTAGAGTCTCACTCTATTTATACAATCCCATGGTCTGTGAACCATGGGTAGGTCTATTAAGCCAACATTACATTACAAAACTAGGGCGGACAACCCTATGACTCTCATAATTTCGCGCTTCGCGCCCACACTTCGCGAAGCTCTTACAAAAGACTTGGTCAAAACTTGGGCTTTAAGCCCCAAAACATGTCTTGGGGGGATTCCATGCCCAACAGGTCCCCACCACAAACATTGTGACTCACCCTTGAGTCACTCTGTTGGTGCGGAGATCTTTGCACGAAGTTCTTCCAACTCTGTTTGAACTAATGTAAGGTCAGCAACACAATAAGTTGTTGCCTACTGGATTTGTTACATGCGTTTTTCTGAGACCACAGTGTCATATGTGCTTCTCTACATCAGTGCATGTATCCCTTGCATGTGTGCGAGCTTGCCTTCAGTTTCTACTATGATGGTGAAGGCCTCTTCGATCCAAGGCTGAATGCGTGCCTTCAAGACTGCTTCCTTATGTCGTGCCGCGTCCACTTGTTCTTTCAGCGCTTTGGCCTGTTGCATCCACACGAGCCTATGAGTGAGGACCACCATCTGTGCAGTTCCTTTGACACTATCATACTACTGTTGGAGTTCTCACGCCTTTATTTCTAAGTGTTAGATGTTAGGGTCCTCTTGCAGATTTGTGAGGACATCCAATGATTCTTCCAACATGTTGGTGTAGTCTTGCACTTGATTGACAATCTCATCCAGTCCCACTGTAATAATGCTAGCGCGTTGTTCTTTGACTTTCGGAGGGGTGTACGGTTGCACCTTTAACTACAGCTTGGTGATTAAAAGGTTCAACTCCAACTGAACCTTTGTCATTTCCTCCCACACCTCACACACCCCTATTGCTAACCTGTGGATGCGTGCCTCTACTAGTGTGTCTGCTGGGATGGCCAACCCTGGGATGCTTTAACAAGCTTCATCTATTATCTATACCAGCTATTGATTCTGTGACACCATTTCATCGCACTGCAAGCTCAACTGTTCCATATTGATTTTTTTCTTGCTGAGGACTTGTAGTGCGTGACTCTCCCTAGCCCACAGTTCTATAATTATCCCATCCTATAGAACGTATAAGGTCTCCCATGGGAGTACAGCCATGTTGATGCCAAGACCCTTCAACGCGCTAATCGTAGGCTTATCAGCCTCATTTTTGGTCACTAGTTCCCCTTCTGGCAGCACTACAGTGTTCGTCACTTAAGCGTGCAACATATGTTCTGCTACCATTGTCTTGACTATGAGGATGGTCGAAAGGGTACCAGCCTGGGGAGGGCGCACCTGCAACTCCTGCAGCTACGCTCTGAGAGCCCCCAACACAAACTGGTTCTCCTGCATAAAATTTTGGAGGGCCTAAGAGGTGACATCACACACTGTCTCACTGATCTTGTGCAGATCACCCTCGGTCAGGGTGATTGGGTCAATAGAAAACTTCAATGCCTTGACCTTCTTGCACGACCCTGTCCGCTCTGTTGGGTGTTGGCGCTTCAACTATGTTGACGTGGTTTGTGGGTCCACGCCTTCCTCTTCTTCCTATGCTTCCTGTGCATGCGAAGGTGATGTTTGGCCCTCGTGTGGCTTCGTGGCTACTTCTTGCGCTATTGTTCCTGCTGCAACTTTTTCCTACTCAGTTGCTATCTGTACAATGTCTCGCACCTCCCGCACTTCTGCTACCACTATTTCCTTCCTTCTCTTTTCTACCAACTATGCGATGTGTAGCTTGGCCTCATGTTTATTCCCTTGTGCCACTGAATTCTCTATCTCCACGATGCTTGGAGTGTTCCACTCTGGCAGCCATGTCTCCAGGATGTTAAAAATGACATCGTATATGGCTACAAAGGGTAGCTTCCTCCATTGTTTGGTCGGGTCCTTGTGCGCTTTGATGTAAATGCTATGGATGTCCACTTTAAATTCCACAAAACCCTGAAGGCTGTTGTAGATTGTGGACGACAACCGTGGCTTGCGGTTGATCCCCATTCTGAGGTTCATCTCCATGAACACTCAGAATATTTTACTGTCACAGATTGTAGTGGCATCCTTTGTGGCCTAGAGTGAAGCGTACTTCGTGGCCTCCAACAGAATCCTATCAATTATGGGGAATTGAGTATCCTCTGATAATTTCCCTGCCACGAGAACTATGGATAGCATAAGCCATGCATAGTGGAACGTTTTTCCCTGTTCTCGAGCTTCACAACAATTCTCCAAAAACTCCTTGCAGAGGAACTCGGGCCAGTTAAATTGGACACCCTTTGTGCACTGTTCAGCCAGTGCTATCACCGGCGTGAGTACCTTGTTTGTACGACACTTGCACATAACCTCACCAGCCAATATTTGGGTTGCCACTTTCACTGCTTTGTCATTGATGATGGATATGGTGTAGCCCAGTTTCTTCTTTGCCAGCTTGTACTATTTCTTCATGGCCTCCATGATGGCAAAATCAATCTTCTTTCCTTTCGAGATGTTTGCAGGGTCTTCTCCTTTGCATGGAAACTAGGAAATGTGGTGAATCAAGTCTGCCATGATGGGGATCGACTCCTCCAGCCACAAACACCCATCATGCACCAAGAAGAGCAGCTGACTGATGACAAAAATGGTTATTGGGGCATGGTGGAAATGCAACACCCAGAGCAGGTTCAGTAGCCCAACATTTTCCACTCCATGCAACCACTTTCGCGGCTCTAATTTTGTAACCCTTGCCGCAGTGTTCTGCTTGGGCTTCATGAGGTGTGAGGTCTCAAGGTGAGGGAACTTCTCGTGGTCAGTGAGGTCCCAATTTTCGAATTTTAAGCTCAGCACCCGTCCCATGTGCATGTCGTAAAAAATAATTTTGTTTGGGAGGAGCGGGGTTTGGAGCAAGCTCTTGGTCTCGTCAAGGTCCTTTCATACTTTAGCCTTCCCTTTCCGTGGGGGGACATAGTTGAGAAAATTTGTCAGGGGGTGCATAGGTTCAGCTTCCTCCTCCATTCCTTCGTCCATGTCCTTTTCTATAATCAGGTCATCTAGTTCTTCTTCTTCTTCATTGGTTTCTATGGTGATGGCTTTCCCCTTTTCCTCCTTTGAACCACTGCTTGTTTGTCCTTATTGGGTCTCAGTGTGCGCAGTTATTTTTGGATTTCTGCCACAATCTTGACACCTTCTGGAGCATCCCCCACAGTCAGGGCCTACACGGCCTCTTCGGCTGTCATTTCTATTATCTCCATAACTTCCTCAATTGTTGCCATCGTGTTCGTCCAGAAATCTAGCACTCGCTAACTCAGGGGCTCAATCAACTCCCAATACACAACAATCAGGGCTTTTCTCAATAGCTCAATTCACAGATGACATAGTGTTGTTTGCTAGGTAGCCCCTTGTAATTTATAGTGCCTTTTGAATTTTAATTCAACCGTTCACCCCAAATCCGGTTCATTAATGCTCCCTTGGCAGCAGATTTTCCCAAATCTTGCCCATAAATTATGTCTTAAATGCTTGCCACCCACTCCATTTGGCCTCAAGTCAAGCATCCGATTGTGAATAGTGACTTCAATGGTCACTTTCTGGCTAACCTGCATGGCAGCGTAGCCCCCCGTGCACGGTCACGGACCTTGTGACTCTTTGCTTCTGCGCATAGCTCCAACATCATGCAGATCCTGGGCATAATAGTTTATAGTCCTGCGCTTCCTTTCAACTACCTGGAGTGCTAATATTGTGCTTTCTTCGACTAGTTAGGTGGTTGCACCACCTGTGTGAAGTTTCATCCTATCATCCATCATGTTTCCTAGAAAATACCCACATTTTATTGTTACGGTCAGAATCGTGCACTTTACCATCTGCAACGTGCTACCCTGGTCAATACGCTTAGTAATGTGCGGTCCAAGCCAAGGCATCAGACTGATCAATTCGCGGCGATAGGCCTTAAACCTGTCATCGTGTTCGTGCACATCCCACCTTATCACCCTGGTATTTTTACCGAGAAAATCTTCCTTTATCTCATTCTCCAGCTTCTTGACTTCTGCGTCCACTAGAGCGCTTTTCTTCCTTAATCATACCGTTTCTTATCCATGTTGGATTTCTGCTTCCAAGGTTCCATGAACCGTTGTATCTACCAGTGCTATCATGTGCAGTCTATGTTCTCCAAGTACTATAGGGCTTACAGTAATTGCTTCATACTCCAGCCTTGGTAGTGCTTGTGCAGTTAGATTTTCGCATGCAGTCCTATAAGCCCATAGAACCGTTGGTACACACAGGTCCCAGTTAGTCCATTTCACATTGTGGAACTTGTTCAATGCTTCACGTACTTTGTTAAAAGCTTATGCATGGATATTATTCTGTGCACTTGGTTTTTCCATACTTCGTGGTCTCAACTGGAGGTGTCATTCACACCATTGCCTTACCCGCACCTACTTATTGATCATGTCTCCTACTGCAAGGACGGTGTGCATTCGTGTAGGTTTCGCACCATATGCCTGTATCCACCTAGATAGGTGGGTGCGCGGGTCAGTTCGTTCAAATTTTTTTTCTGTTAATCCTATCGAAGGCATCCCAAACTACATGTGCATCATCCTTTTGCATTCGTGCCAGTCCTCAAAACTTCTCTGGTGCATCCCCCACCATCTTGCGGGTGTAGCTCGTAGTATCCATTTCAGAGCGTCAAAATGTAGTTGTTCTGGTACTTCTCTTTAAAATTTGTTTAGGAAGTCATCCACCTCGCTTAACCTATCATACGTAGGCATATCTCTTACCTCTGTTGCTATGCAACGCAGTGATCTCGTCATAATGTTACAGTTGAGCGTGGTCACCTCGTGTAGCCAGTTCTACCATCATTCTATCTCCTCATCAGAATCTGATGTGTAGGAGCTCTTGCACTCCCAAGAGATTTGACCATCTGCAGTTGGATTTACCCAGTCTTTCTGCCATGCATTTATCTTCTAGATGTAGTCCAGATCGTTGTCATTGTCATAATTGCGCATTAGCTCTGTGTATCGTGATCCTTCTGCAAGGTCTAAGGGTACCACTATGCGTAGTGACTTTTTCTCAAAGATCACCTTGGGCTTCTTTATATTTATCACTCCATTCATGTCAGTGACCCAATCTATTCCTAATAGCGCGGGGTAGGGATTGTTATCATCAACAGTCTCTATTACTTCAAAATATACTAGTGCTCTTGCTCCTTCAACATCTACTGTGATTCCTTGCAATCTCCCCATAGATAGGATCTTTTGTTGGTTCGCCATTCAGAGTTAGATAGGAGACCATTGCAACGTAGG
The DNA here is from genome assembly GCA_000404065.3 of Pinus taeda. Classification (NCBI taxonomy): domain Eukaryota; kingdom Viridiplantae; phylum Streptophyta; class Pinopsida; order Pinales; family Pinaceae; genus Pinus; species Pinus taeda. The sequence goes on from APFE030646186.1 coordinate 87,277, forward strand.
CCTGCCCATGCACTCCCATGTCTATTTTGGTAGGATGTTTGCGTTCGATCCTAGATATAGAATCACTTGGTCCATCTCATATTCCCCAATCTATGTGGTCAATCTCATCTCTCTTCATGTTCGCATCGTTTGCTTCTGAGCTTTCCAACTACGAGCAGCTCTCCTGGCGTTGTCCAAGCACATCTATTTATGAGTTCTTGTAATTCCTTCATAGCCTTTCTGTCACGCAATAGCTTCATGCATGTCTCTAAGAACGTAGTGAGCATTGATAGGTCCATTTTCAGCTCCAGTATGTCTTTACCTCCTGAAGTGGAGGCATTAGCAAAGCTCCTCTTAGCTTCCATTAAGGTCTCCTTAGCGTGCTCTAAATCAAATTCTGGTTCCTTCGTTGGAGCCTTGTGAACCCAGGTACTTTCTTCAGGTTGCTTGCCTTTGTCATCTCTAGTCGTAATTCCACTCCGGAGCATGATATTTACATTAGGGTCTTCTTTACGTGGCTCAGACCTCATAATTTGTAGTTTCTGAGTTGGGGAAAGTTGGAGTGCTCCTTTATCGCACAGCCTCAATATCAGTGAGGGACAGTCCTCCGTCTCATGGTTAAACAACATACAATACAAGCATGATGGTCGCGTTGGATTCATACAATCATGGGCATAATTCCCTGGCCCTTTGCAATTGTAACATATCAGCTGTCTACGGCCTCTTCTTGGTCCCCCTCCACCTCGGCCTCGTCTGCACCCCTGAAATCTAGTACGTGCCATTCCTGCTTTTTTATCAAGGGGCCGTGTTTCAGCCTGAAATCGGTAGGTAGGAGTTCGATCCATCATTAGCTCATAACTTCTATAGGTGTGCTCATCATGTCCTATTGATCTATAGAAATTACATAATAACTACTGTGAATTCTATGTATACTTCTATAATAGATGGCAGTTACCTGTAGCATGCTTTCATCCTATCTGACAAATTGTGCATCATAGCGCAGGCGCCGCGCTTGGTCCTGCATGTGCCTCCGGTATTAGTGGCATTGTCCCTCCTCCCGCAAGGTAATTCGTGAACACTGGACAATGGTCCTTTTTGTGCCCCTGGCCCTTGCATTTTATGCACCATACCTCATTGCGCATCTCTGGGCGGGTTGTCTTGTATTGTTTCAAACTCTGCATCTCCAAGCACAAGTTTTTCAACTGTGCCTGAATCCTCAAGTTAGGATCTTGTATTAGGGTCTCATGCAATCTCATCATGAACTCCGAGGCCTCGGCCTAAGTGGTTAGCCTTTGTTGCGACAATGCATTCCATAGATGTGGCGTTAATGATGCTACAAACCATTCGCGGTGTTGCCCATTTGTTAATGTCATGTTCACTTCGTGAATTGTGCACTTCAGTCTCTGATCCAATTCCCATGGGGTTTCACTTGGTGGCATTGTGATTTCCTTGAACCCAATGATTGACTGTGCTGCTGACTTCGGCCTGCTAAATTCTTTGTTTAGCACTGCTTGGATATCCGCGATCCCCGCATTTAGATTTTCATTGGAATGCTTAATGTACAAGGTCAGAGCACAATCTTGCATCACGCTAACCAATGTTGCCTTCTTTATATTATCATCTGTGACACCTTGTGCTTCCCATACAACTTTTATCACGAACCAAAATTGATCTGGATCTTCACTGCCTACTCCCTTGAACACTGGTAGCTTTATCGGACTTGCCATACTACTTCATGGTGGTGGTGGAGGTGGTATGGGTGAAGACGGGGGTGAAGACAGTGAAACTGGTGGTGGTGTGGCTCGGGAGGGTATGCACAGAATTCTTTGCCTTATCAAATTGATCAAACTTCTTAGCAAGACCTTCACAAGCTCTTCTTTGCCCCCTCGTGGAGGTGAAATCAAGGGGCTAGTTTCTAGTTCTGTGCTATCTTTGTTTTTGTAGATTCTCCCACTCTGTGTAGCCCCAAACATCAATTTATTCGCATAACCCACTTTTCACACAGTAGCATTTTAATCCAAGTGTTCAAAGATTTAACGTACCTACCTCACGGTCCCTTAAGGAAGCGTCGTTCTGCCTCGTTATAGTTGACTGAAGTATCTACCATGAATTCGGTGATGAATCCTCCTATGATTCGATTGAGCTAGTGATCGACAGTATGCGTGATCTTATCTTTTGATGATTCTAGTCTACACACCAATTATGGAGTCCACACAATAGGTTTGTCGAGTTTACACTTCCCTTGGCTATCTGCTAGCTTCGCGATCCACTCATACAACTCATTGGGGAAAGACGCAAAGAAAATTTCATGGATCTCTGTATATAAGTAGTAGTCTAACCACTCTTCCTTTGATAGTCACAGATTCTTGTTTTCCTGTGCCACGAATTCATGAATCTTCATGTCCAGGCAATCTTCAATTCCCTTCTTTGTTGGATTCTAGTGATACGACATCAAACATCTCTATGCAGATCCTGGTCCCAGCAACGAAATCATTTTCTGGCTTGTTGGGGCTTGACCCATGTTCGAATTTAATTAGCCAAACAAATCCCTATACTACTGGCCCTTTCGGAAATAGTCTGTGGAGCACGGATTGAGGTCTCACCCGAAGTAGTATGGGAGGGTGCTAGAACCACGTTTTCGCACCCTTGAGATGTCTGAGAGGTTCGACTGGTCCACTGTTTGTTCCTGCGCGTAGGTTGCTTCGCACACTTCCTCGTTCCTTGTGGCCTGATACACTGCCTTCACGCAGCCCTAACCAGGGGTTGTGGAGCTCTAGCGCCATGCTCTACGCTATTACCCGAGACCTTACTTATCTTCTAGTACTAGTTAATTACCTTTGCCTACTTGAATGTCTTAAGTTATAATTAGTTATACAAAAACATTCATACAGGTTCGTGCAGTAAATAAACAATATACTTGCAAATTATATCCAATTGTTGAGGACTAGTATTGCAGCAATAATGCTGCAACTCCTGGGCCACCTACTTTACTCTTATCAACCCGGTAGTTCGTAACATACTTGGAAGCGACGATGCTGTATGCACAAGTACTAGTTCTTACTACAAGTTTTCACTTGGTCAGCCAACGCAATATCACTAGGAGCTCAAGCCAACTTTTATGGATTCCAGAAGAAGCTCTATATGTGATGAAATAAGAGATTACTCTACAGAGGCTACTCTAATTGTAGAAAGGAGAAAGACTAAAATGCAAAGAAAACCTAGTAATCCCTAATTAACCAACTAATCCTACTTTTGCAGAAAGCACTTTAAAAACCATGAAATGAATGCCATTACCTACTCAAGGAAGTAAACAACATCTACTCAAGCTATTTCTAGAAGTAAATGAGAAAAAAAACATATTTTTGGATTTCTATGTATTTTTATGTGAATTTTACATGCATGCATTTTATTGTGTGTGAAGGTGGAAGCGAATAAGTGGGGTTGAAAGGCGACTTTGGGACATGAGAGGATGTAGGATGGTGTGGATGGGTCCTAGGAGGTCTCAGGTGGCCTTCTGGAGGCTTTTCCGATACTCAGCCTTCAAAAGAAAGCCTACAAGAAAATCTACAGGAGGACACAGGGGATCTACAGGAGGTCTACAAGAGGTCTACAAGAGGAGGCTGAGAGCAGTTTTCATGGTTTTGGGGGTATGAGAGTGGGTGGAAAAGGTGGATGAAGGTTAAAATTAGGTGTTAATGTGCCTAGGGTCTATCAAGAATCACCAGGAGAGAGAAAGATGATTGGGTTTTCTCAAGGAGAGAGGAAGAAGTTCTATGGAAAAATGTAGAAAACTAAGGCAGATTTGAGTTGAATTTTGGGTGACCTGTAGGGCATGGATTAGAGAGAGGAGGTGATGGCTGATTGGCTATCCTATTGTGAGAAGGGATATGCTACAAAAGAACTGACAGTCAACCAATAAGATCAAATAAGCAATGAAATGAGTGCATCTAGAAAAACAAAATTTTGCGTCAAGCTAGTCTAAACTATGATCTGTGAAAGTAAATGCTAAGAAATGCTACAAGAAAGAACGCATGGAAGAAGAATAACTGCAAATAAATAAGTGAGCATGGTGGAAAAGATCTAAAGCAAAGCATTAATCTTCTAACAAACTGCAAATACTAGAAGTCCTATGAATGAGGAAAATTTGTGTTTTTGGGGCAACAAGAGGGTCTTTGCCTCAATTCATGGTCCCCAAGGGAGCAACAGAGGCCAAGGCATTGTTGCTAGCCTTTTGAATCTTCTTTTTATCATTGCTTAACCTGCTATAGGAAGCACAAATGGAAGTAAACTCCTAAATCATCAATAGAAACCTATTCTTAACCATGAAAGAGATACATCAAACAACAACTAATGTACAAGTTGAAACAAAGCATATAAATACAAATAAAGAGGAGATTGGCTGCTTGGATTGGGCCCTAACCCAAGAGCTTCAGCCATCTAAGGTAACTTAGTGCTAGCTCAAAAATTATTCCATCTTTATTATCCAAACAATAACAAGATTACATGAAACTGTCACAAAAATAAGTTTGAAGTTGAGCAGAGTTTACATAAGCAAAAATCCAACAAAAATCTGACCCTAGTGAGGCCCTAAGCCTTTCTACTTATACAACTAAAGCTACCAACAACTTCCTTAAAATCATGGAGGCTTGGCTCCCAAAACTCGAGATAATCATTAGTTATCCTCCACTTGCTCAGCTACATCCTAGTGCATTGATTTGGTTGTTTGTACTCCAAGTTGAATGAAGGGGGATTCGAAGTGGGGAGTAATAAATGAGGGGGATTCCCTCCTATAAGTCTTCTCCTTTGTCCACTTCAAGTTATTGCTGCCATTTGTCCATTGAATCTTCAACTTTGTCTTCAAAATTCAACAATAAGTTGCATTAAACACATGTTAGACCACATGGCCTCATAACTAACTCAACTCACTCCATATGCATAAATATAATAAAAAAAATACAATAAGCTAAGAGAATGGTTGATTTGACTATGTTAGGAGGTAAAATGAGCCCATATAATTACCCATTTATGGGGCTCATCACCAATCATGCGTTAAACTAGGAAAAGATACATAGAAATGTAGTAAAACTTCTCTTTATTGATTATTCCAATAGTTATAGACTCGACCTGCCCTGCGCGCTCAGCTGTAGGGGTTTGCGCACTTAGCTATGGACTACTAGGCCTATGCACACTCATCTGCAGAGCCTTATCCTACTCTATGACCCACAAACACACTTTACACTTCGACTCAATCACTTAGACTTCTCATGCTCCTCTATTCCATCTCTTCTATTCTATTCCTTATCTTATACACTTAGAGCCTCACACTATTTATACAATTCCATGGTCCACGGACCATGGGTAGGTCTACTAAACTGACATTACATTACAAAACTAGGGTGGAAAACCCTATGACTCTATCATAATTTCGCGCACACTTCGCGGAGCTTTTACAAAAGACTTGGTCAAAACTTGGGCTTTAAGCCCCAAAACATGTCTTGGGGGGATTCCAGGCCCAACACCTTCCTTCAAACCTTCCATGTCTTTCTTCAAATATTTCATGTCTTTCTTCAAATCTGCTTCCCTACAATCTATATTAGCTTCCATGGGCATATATAAAGCTATTTATCTTAGCTTCAATCACATTATTCAAATCCTCCATCCAATTTTTCTCAATAGGTGTTTTCATTTTCTTGATTCAAGTCATTCTTTTTCTTTCTTTTAGCAGCTCAATATTTAATCTATTGTATCTCTGAAGTTTCAAATCTCCAAGGTCTAAAAGTGTGAACTACAATAGCTCTCTATGTCCTCTTTCCAATGCCACCAGTCTGATCGAAATTGTATTCTCCAAGAAATATTTATGCCCAATCTCCCAAGATGACCTTCTTATATACATTTTCAGTAGAGCTAACTTGTAGGAAGCTCCATGTGTTACTGTTTAGACCTTCGGACCTGAAAATAATACACAGAAACATACAGTCTGTCCTCTTTCTATACCTTCTTACAGAATTGAGATCTGATACTCAGCGAGAAAGTTATGATGATGTTCCTGAGGTCATCTGTTTGGGATGTAATTTGAGAGCTTGCAAAAACCCTAAATGTCTTCGATTGGATGTTCGAAAATATAGCAAATCAAGATCTAAAATTTAGACCCGAGCTTCAATACGATTCGACTCAAATGGGTTTTAATTTTAGAGTCTGAAACTTCATGGAAAAAAATATTATAGAGAACATTCCATGATGACTTGTTTGAGATGGAATTCTGGAGCTTGCAAAAACCCTAACTTCCTCAAATCATATCTCTGAAAATATAGCGAGACAAGATCTGAAATTTGGGCCCGAGGTTCATAACAATTTCGTCTCAAATGGGTTTTTTTAGATTTTGAAACTTCGTAGAAAAAAAGTGACATAAAAAATGACACGATGACCTATTTGGAGTGGTGAATCCCTAGAATCCAAAGCTCTGATACCAAATGTTATGAAACCAACTCACAAAAAGATAGAGAAGATAGATCAACGACTTAAAAATCAGCCTCTTCAAGGGGGGAACCTTCTTTACTCACACCAATGAAAAATTCTTGGATGATACAAATGACAAGACCTTCTTTCTCTATATAGGAGTCTAAGAGGTCATAATATAATCAGAGCTGACATAATAATAATAATGTAAGGGCACAACAATAACAATAGTGGGCTTTTATGGGGCACAATAATAACAATGTGGGGACTAAATGGGCACAAAAATATAAAAAGCAGGTTTCACTAATAACAATAAGGGGTTACGCTAGTAGTAAAGGGACCTAACAGTGTGAAGGTATTGAGATTGAGTGTGGATGAAGTAGATTGTTTGAGTAGAGTGCTAGGATTCCGTAACGAACTCAAAACCATTCACTGATCTGTGAGGAGGGCAGGTGCATGCTTTTTACTTATAACATCTAGAACTATTTGTATGTTAGATGTGTGATAATTGTGAGGGGGGTTGATATATCTATCTATTAGCCATTTTTCTCTTGTTGTCTTTTGATATTATTCGAGCACAAGGTCATGGAGAAATAGCTCCTTGTATGTAAATTTCATTGCAACAACACCAAATTTGTTGCAATGAAATTTACATGCAAGGAGATATTGCTCCATGATATTGTTCCCAAATAAGATCACCAGAAAACAAAAGAAAAATGGCTAATAGATAGATAGATAAATACCCAACCCAATTCTGACACATGCAACATACAAAAAATTCTATATGTTATAAGGAAAAAACATGCACTAGCCTCCAGCAAATCGATGAAGGGTTTTTGAGTTCCTTGCAGAATCTTAGCTCTCTACACAAACGATCTACTTCATCCACACTCGATCTCAATACCTACAGATAATCGTAAACATTCAAGGACAACAAACGATTTTCGTCGGAAGATTGTTAGCTCAAAACATCATAGAATTAATATATAAAACTGCCGCAAACATTTAAATACAAGGAAGGAACATGTATCTATTAATCAAAAATGAAAGTACAACAAATCTATACCTTCCAGCAAAGGAGATCCCCTCTTCAATCTTGTAGTATGGTCTCCTCTCTCAATACAGTAGAGATCTCATGCTATAGTTTGGATGTTTCCTCTTACCCCCTTTCCTCTTGCCGAGATTATATAGGCTCATTCTATCCTTTGGGAGAATGTATCTAGACACCTAAGGTCTTGAGAAGTTAGGAAAATTCTATAATAATGGACCCCTAGCCAACTCATACATAAGCGGGTCAAGCTGATCTCCCTAGGAATGGAAAATCTAGAAACCTTTATCATAATTACGATTTTTTTCTCAATTGTCTCAATTATGAAATGATTATTATCTCATAATTATAATATTTTGGCAAATTCATTATGAGAAATAACTCAATCATATAATTCCACCCTTTTAGCATGGGATAAATTTCATATAAGTAAAAGAAGAGGTGAAAAGGGATGCATTTTAGGCAAACAATTGAGGTAAATTGATATTGGGTTTCTCTCACCTATAATGTATTGTAAAATAGGGTTATAAAAATAGTGCTCATATCTTGTTCTAAAATAAATATTATGAATGTCCTCCTCCTTGACCCTTACCCAATGATATCTCTTCCTCAAGCTAATCTTGGAGAACATGGCTAATGTTGGTGTTTAGATATTAATTATAGAATTCACCCAATTCCACATTAATTTTCAACTCGGGGCTCGACTAGTTATTTTAAGTTTATCATGCAAGGTATATGCAGGCCACAATTTCCCTACCCAACATTGAACATTCAATCACAACATAACAATGTGTAACAACAAGTAATAATTGTAATAGCAATCAGAGTAACAACAATCTAAGACTCACATCAGCACACTGAAATCATTGCAAAATAAGGAAATAACACAACATAAATAAACCTACAAACATAACTAATCCAAAAATGGCTGGTCAAGAGAGTGGGCCGAAATCCTTGATTAGGGCTGCAGCAAGATCAAGAACTATAAAATGATCAGAAGATCAGAAATTGTATTAATCAAAATAACATTACAGAGGTATGTCATTATAGCTCAGAATTCTCATGTATCTCTTAGTGGTGGCTTTCCCAACCCCACAACACTACTTATACATTTTATTTAACAACTGTCAGTGCCTACGATTACGACAACTGTCTGCCTACAAATGCATAGTGATTCTTGAGTCATAACATAATATAAAGATAACACTTGTGTTTGTCGATAAGTTGAACCATTATTGTAGCTGATATCCAAAGATGGCACTACTAGCTCGATAGTCATCATATGATGAATCATGGTCTTGATCATCATTCCTTCAAATCTGCAAGGAAACTTAAGTTAGCAAGTCTCTTTAGGAAATAATCCCCTACGACTATGCTTCATTGATTAAAAATTCATAAAGACATGACAATAGGTATACCTTTTCTGTTTAGAATACAAATTGACCAACAAGGACATGAAATGAGTATAGGACAGGGATAAAAAGGCGGGTAAAAAGTGGACAAATTTAGCAACCAACAATTGCTTCCCTCAACTGATCAAAGATGTCATCAATACTTGGAAATGGTTACCTATTATTTAGGGTATCCTTGTTTAATTGCCTATAATCAATGCATAATCTAAGGGTCCCATCCTTCTTCTTCACAAATAATATGGGTGATCCCCATGGAGACATACTTGGCATTATGAGCCCTTGTCTAACATCTCCTTTAGCTACAATTTTAGCTCCACCAATTCAGGGGTACTCATCCTGTATGGTGCCTTGGATGTTAATGTTTCCCCAATAACCAACTCAATAGAGAAATCTACCTCATTGTGAGGAGGTAATCCAAGAACCTCCATTTGAAAAAAATTTGCATATTTTTGTAGAACAGGGTACCTTTTTAGCAATTCAATTCCCTCATTATCAACATTACTGCCATCCTTCCCATCACTTAAGAATTGCACTGCAAACAACATGCATCCCTTTCTATTGTTGTTCTTGGCCTAGATGGTCGTGATTAGTCCCACTATGGTAGGATTTTTCCTTCTCTGTAGAACTCTTCTTTCTCCTTTCTCATCTAAGCATTCAATTTCTTTTCCATAATAGTCCACTTTGGTCCTATGAAAGTAAAACCAATCCATGCCTAATAATATATTGTATGCATCCAATTGAAATAAATTCAAATGTGATTTTGTAGGTATGCCATTGAGCTCAAATGTACATGATCTCACCTAGTGATTAATAGTTCTTTTGGTTCTGGTTTCTAATTCAACCAACCATGCTTCTTCATGCATTTTCTTGACCAAATTGCATTTGTTCACAAGCTCTAGGACAAAAAATATCTCAACACATATTCTTGCAAAAAAAGAACTCAACTCAACTTTTCATTAATCTCATACCTCATATTTTAATCTCAAATAAAAATAATGTTCCAACCAAAGAAAATGTGTATCTCTAATCATGTTATTCTCTAGAAAATTACAAGTTAATCAATTTCAAGAAAGTAATTCATCAAGTTCATAAACAATATGAAATATTCTTTAAATATGCTAAATTTAATTTGTCATAAGCCAATAGAAAAGATATTTCATCAAACTATCACAATAATCTTTCTCTACATTTTCAAGCATTTGAAAGTCAATTTAATTCTACCTCAATCAAGCACATACAAAAAGAATTGCAATACTAGAGTATAAATGTCTAGTTGACACTTGACTACATATATCAAAATTGGTTATTCCAACAATCCTAAACCACCTAATGCTATACACTATACCAATGTTAGTTTATTCATTTGTAAAAAAAATAAATAATGCATTTAAATCTCAAAATTCATGTTACAACTCTTTATTCCACTAAATTCAAATTACGGACAATGAATCCTTCTTAATCATGCCTATGAAATTTCATCAGAATCAATACTTCATCATATACACAAAGAATTACTTACTTGATTTTCATTGCTTCAATTCTACCCAATCTCACATGTTGAAATTGTTCTTTGTCTACAAAATTTCCTTTTGCATAATTCCATTGCTCTTCAACTTTATTCTTAGCTTCGAAGAACATTCTATGTTCTTTCTTCTTCATCACTTCGTTTAGATCCTAGTTGTTCTAATTCTATAAAGAATGAAAGTTCTCTCAGATTTTGGAATATTTAATCTCCAATTTCCACTTAAGATATTCAAACCCCTTTTTTCTCAATTAGAGAAATTTCAAACATGCTATGGTTGCTTCCTCTAAGAGGAACTTATTACTATAGCAATTATTCTCAAGTAGGATATATGAACTCCCATCTAATTTCTTACTCTCATAGATTGTTGTCTTATGATGTCCTTCCAAAAGAACACATGTTTTTCTTTATATTGTCTCATCTTTTCTAATTGCAGACTTTCATAATTGTTCCTTCCCTCATGAATATGTAGGGTTCCATTGCTATGATACCAATTGATGTCAATTAATGGTCTTTTCTCAAATTGATTTTTCCCAAAAAATAACTAAAAGTCAACTCTGTAGCTCACTCCACACATGTTAGTAGCAACATGTAATAATCTATGGATCTATATACTTTAACTTCCCATAAAAACATAGCCCTGCAATTACTGAGATAAAAAATATCCACCAAATATGAAAAACAATCACAATGACATAGTCAAATGACTAGTTGAAGAATTTACATAATGATCAACATTGAAAACAAATGTCTAGAACCTTAAAAATAATAACCAACATCTAGGAAATATTATTAACTAAATCATTTTCCATAGAACACTTCAATGACAGATTTCCCTACAAAACAAGCTTCTTCAACACTATGATAAAAATCTAGTTTCACTTGTCTTTTGTCCATGAACTGGGTTCAATTGGAAGGAGGAAGAACAATATAGGTATGTCCTCAATACAACACATTCCATATGCATTATATGGTGCATGTTCAAAATACCATTAATTGTAAATCCATTTGGACTTTCTCATTTTCCATATGAATACATGCAATTCCTTCTACATAAAATAGAATTCATCCCTCTCTACATTTTGATCAATCACTTCATTACATTCCCAATTTATAAGGTGACACATTTTAAGTAGGTATTCCATGCACCATCTCCCTAACCTAGGCTTCACAAGATTTACGCTTCACACTAAGGATTCTATGTTGCACAGGTCAATAAAGGCCTCACACACAGATTTTAGTAATGCATATGAGTCATGAACTCAATTTTTTTTGTGCTACCTACTAGTCTTCGAACCATTGCAATATCAAAATATTCAAATTATTCATGAAACAATCAAATGTAATGTATTCTTTCATATATATGGTCTTGATACCCTCGCTATGATTGCTTAATGCATCGAGCGACTCTGTTATTAATTGCTTATAGTCATATATAAAACAATAAGAATTCAAATCTAACGAGCTGTGGCAAATCAATGTAATGAGACCACATATGATCCTAGACATATATTTCTATTTATTATGCCATTGAATAAATTTGACATGGTTTTGTGTTTCCATAATAATTATTTTCACACCCAAAATTTGACATTACCTTGCACCTCCATGGTACTTAGTTTCACAACATAACAATTCAATAAACCATCAATTAATTTATGCCTTCAACGCACTCAATCTATGACCAACACAACTAATTATCCTTTTTAAGTAAAATCCATGCATTTAGTCACATATGGATTCAAATAATCATACAAATAACCCATAAAACCACCTTTCCATACCTTTAGTCTTGGACTAAACTTAGAGTATGGATTCCTTGTATAGAAGAAGCAAAACCTACCTGATCAATTCTACAATGATCTCCTCTAGGAAAGTGTTGTTAAGAGACTATATCAATTCAAAGTGTTCTTCCATGTTTTCAGAACCCCAAAATACTCATTCACCGAAAATAAACAAATTAACTCAAAACACATAAATTATACGTGTGCATAATGGAGTATATCTTCCACAATTTTTATCCACACAAATACACACATATAGGTTTGATTTACATTGTTTGGCCCATTTATATCATTAATATACTAGCCAATATGTATGTCGATTAGGCCCTAGTGTTGTTGTTTGCTATGATACCATATGTAAGGTCCCACTCTACCAACCATCAATATTATAGAGAAATAAAGGTCCTATTGAACACTAAGACTCAAAATATGATATTTATATTTATTTTTTTATTTTTTTTAATACAAGACATAAAAGATAATGTAGGGCCATCTTTTCTCATTGATATCATTTACACCACATACTAAATTCTACTAACTAACCCATGGTAATTTTAATCTTCTCATCAAAGCTACAAGGATAATGGTTTCATCAAGATTCAAAATTTACAACCATAATACTGGCTTCTCAAGCTCACAAATCACAATTAAAAAAAAAAAAAAATATTTAGTGGGATGAATAAATATCAAACTTTACAAATCATAATTTCCAACAAGACAATTTTAATTTAGTTGTAATTAAATGTGTTCAAGAGAGACTAATTTGATTTTATTCTAAATAACATGCCTATGAATTCTTTGCTTGAAAGGATAATTCAACTTCTATAGGAGCGACATCCAATAATTATGAATTCATATGTAAGTTAATGATGCAGGAGCAGGCGACTCAGAGAAAAGCCTGCACTTTCTATGTTTTTTTTTCCAGTTAAAAATATGTTTTTTCTCAGTTAAAAATAGGAAAGTAAAAAAATTATGTAAATATTCTTTTCCCTAAATAAAAGGATAGAATCGGGATAAGAATTTCTATGTTTCCAGTTAAAATTAGGATAAGGATGGGGAAAAGCTTCCAGCTTTATATCATTATGTAAAAGAGGAAAAATCCTGTTTTTTTCTAGAAAATAAAGTCTCAGAACATCTATTGTACATATCCATTATTATTATAAATAAAGCTGTAGCTGAGCTCTCATCTCATCGAGAGAAGGAG